>ML776847.1:1370145-1414550 GCA_009831015.1 Picea engelmannii | reverse complement strand
ATCAAGAGTCCAAGTAGGATTTTCTGGAGGCTTATTTGGTGTAGAAGTTCCCTTTTTGGGTGGCATGTTGGCCAAGTATCACTTTTGAACCTTGCTTTTGAGGTGGTTCTGCTAGACAATATTTCTTCTGTTGTATCTCCCAAGTTTCGGCCCTTCTGGGTATGAAAATTTCCTTTATGTATTTCTATGATATTTCTTCTCTGCAATGCCATAGGTCTGATCAAAATTGGATGTTCCAAGTGGAATTTATGGTAACTTCCCACAACTTGCCGTTTTTTGGCCTTTCCAGGAGATCTCACTTGTATAGTTGGCCCCGCACAAAATAATTGATATAAAATTCTGAAGCTCGCACCAGAAATACTACAGACTATCTAAAATCCAATGTAACCAGTCCCACACAATTTGTATACTCTAGGAAGAAGTTAATATTGTTTTACCTGGAACACCTTCTTGAGACTAGTCAATTGGACTAGTCAGATACCCTATCTTACACAGGGTGTATCTACAAATTTATGATGACCCAGAAGCTGAACGTTTTACCATAGATACCTTACTAATGTTTGTAAATAGCCTCAGGATCTCAGGGTCTGAAATGTTACAGAAATGTTTTTATAGCGAAAATTCTGCAATGACTCAGTTCAAGACGATTCAAGAAACCTATCTTGTACAAGATGTATCTCCGAAAGTATAAGGCCTCAGGAGTTGAATTTTGAACCCAACATACCTTGATCCGTCTACTAAATATCCTCTAATCCGTTCCTTCTGAAACATTGTAGAAAACAAGTTATAGTAAAAATACCAAGGTGTCTCATATATAGCAGCGAAACCCCAAGACCTTGAGCTTTGATACCATATGTTAAGAACCAAATATCAATATAGCATAGAAAATCCTTAGAAAAAGTACTCAATGCCTTGAAAAAGAGAGAATTTCAGATATTAAGCCTCTTCGAGGGGGCAACCTCCTTTTACCCCACTTAAATGTTCAAGTACAAGATGATTCAAAATGAAAATTTCTTGTTGGTATATATAGGAGACTAGGAGGTATAATTACAACTAATGGCCTAAATCCGACATAAATAAAATAACATTACTAATCTAATATGCCCCAATTAAGGGGTAATGAGCCAATATTAGGGTTTAACATAGAATAATGGTTTTCCTTTACATTGGTAACAGTTCATTTGGATTAATGCGAGGCCTTTATTAATTGTTAATTGCGCAGAGTTTAAAAAAAGGAAGGTGGTCAGAGTATCAGTAAGGATGTATAACTAGGAGGATAATTAATTAGAGTGATTCTAATTTCAGTTGATTAGATTAATGATGTAAATCCTAATTGAAGTTTTACATTAAGAGTTTAGGATAGGGTGTAAAAAAAATAAAAATTGCTAATGTCATTCCATATTGAAGTATTACTTAATTGAGAGTTAGGATATAATAGCTAAATAAAGGGGTGTTGATTCAATAGGTTGTGATCCTTAAGATATTCTTATAATGATGGGGTGATTTTATTTAATTTATCTAAATTATTGTAAAGCAATTTTTAATGATTTCTCATGAAATCGTAACTAATTATTGCACCTTAGCATGACTTAGAGTAAGGGTGTTTGATGCTTGGCTCNCCCCCCCCCCCCCCCCTTTTACTTTTTACTCCTTACGATTTAAGATTTGTTTTCATGGTAGGGAAGCATAACCCAAGAAGTACAAAATTATAGATGAGTTTACTGAAATTTTAAACCCCTGATTGGAAAGTATAATGTTGCTTGAGGATGGTTATGTTCTTTTACTTTTGGATGGTGATTAGTTACTTATGCTATGAATTAGTCCATATGATGATAATTTATAATGAATTTCATCCATGTTTGCCTTGTTGTTTAGAGTGCCTTCGTCTAGTGACGTCACATATTGTATGACAGTGTAAGTTGGATTTCAGGCATGTTGATTTTATGTTTAGTTAAGGGATTAATGCTATTTTGTTTGCACTTGGGTCCCTAGCACTCTTGTCACAGTGTAGCGACATGATACCTCATGATTGGGTCATTGAACATGTTTATTGATGAGTGCATAGGAACCCTGTCTTTGGGTCATGTGCCTCCTGTTGTGGATGATGCATTGTGTTGTCTCTCGCTCGTCGGGAGGGTTCTAGATATTGGTCGTCGAAGCTCTTATGGTTGGTTGATTGATGTTGTCTTTCATCTTAGTATTCATTTTTATAATTTAGTCTGTTGATTATCACATGTTTCGTCCAGTTGCATGATGTGCTAGTATGTTGGGTTGTTGTTGTCTGTTTCCTAAATTGCGTGAGTTGATTTTTTTGTCAAGTTGTGATGATTAACTATTTGTAGATGTTACTTCCTTGTTTAAAAAAAAAAAATGTACTTGCTTGTGTCACATGTATTCGTAACGACGGCGGCCATTACAAACATGAGTAAGGAGTATTCAAATAAAGATACATTAATTTAATAGTTATGCTAGAAATAAATGGAACAACCACATTCCACCCAACGATAGATGCATGAAAATCAATATTACTTGTCCTGATCACCCCCTAGCCTGACCATGACACCATAAGGAAAAATTGAGCTTCACTACTTAGCCATTATCTTTTTGTACAGTTTAGAAAATCATTTTCCTAACACCATTTCTTCTCACACAATAGATATTCATTTCCACAACATACTAAGCAGCATCATGACTCCCACATATGTTGTATATATTCCATTTCTCTTTTCCTAGGACTTTTTTCACATCCATTTCCCTCCTTGGGTAATTTGAATCTTTACAAATCCCTTATTTTTATGGGATGCCAATGACAAAACTCCACTTCTGACACTTGTAAAAAATAGATCTGAGTTAACTCAAACATGTTCCCCACTCATGGAGTCATAGTTAGCTACTTTTAACTTGGTTGTTCCACCTGTTTCCATCATTTAATTTATTAAAGATATATGTCCCATATATTTTTCCATCAAAAGAGGATAGTTGGAAAGTCAAACCCTTTCTCAACAGTCACAAAAATAATAATTATGTTCCTTAATAACTTCAAATATGAATTTCTATAAATGGAAATTTATTTTCGAAGCAATAACATCAAAATAAAATGTTTTAATAACTGAGGATGTCACATCCTCTCCCCCTTAAGTATAGCATCACCATCAGTATTAGTCTTTCCCTCAATCCATCACTTGGAACAAAGTTGGATAAGATTTCATCATTTCATCTTCTAGATCCCAACTAGCCTCCTCAAGGATAAAGCACTTCCATTGAACTTTTACCTGGGGCGATGGCTTTGTTCCAAAGTATTGTTTCTTTCCTATCCAGAATGCATAGAGGTTCTTATTGGAACCCTCCTTATGGATCCACCTACACCATGTTCCAATCAATGATATGAGTAGGATCATGAATATATGTTTTTAATAATGAAACATGAAAAACATTATGAAGTTTTAAATTTGCAGGGAGTGTTAGGTTGTATTCCATTGGTTTGATTCTAGTTAAGAATTTTAATGGACCACAAAACCTTGGCGCCAACATGGAACAATTCCCTAGTTTTAATGAGATCCTTCTTGCTTTGACTTTAAGGTACACATCTTCTCCAACGTTAAATTCTTGATGTCCTATTTTCAGATCTGCATATCTTTTATGTCGATCTTGCGCAACCTTTAAATTATGTTGTACCTTTTTTACCATATATTCCATTTCTTGGAGCATTTATGGTCTCACCATGATTCTGTCAATCGAATTATCCCAACTAATCAGGTTTGTACATTTCCTTCCATATAAAACTTTGAAGGGACTCATTTTTTATGATGCTTGATACTTGTTATTGTATGTGAATTCAACTAACTATAGATATTTTTCCCACTTAGTTGGTTTTGTTCTTACATACATCCGTAACATATCTTCAATAATATGATTTGTATATTATGTTGACCCATCTGTTTGCGGATAGTAACTTGTGCCGAAATTAAAATTAGTACCCAAAACTGCAAACAATTCTTTCCAAAAATTTGAGATAAATTTAACATCTCTATCTGAAATCACCATTTTAGGAATCCCATGCAATATAAATATTTCTTTCATAAAAATTTCAGCGAAATTAATTTCTTTGTAAGTACATATCATAAGTATGAAGTGTGCAAACTTACTCAACTTATCAATTACTACTATGATTGAATCATTTTGTCTTTGAGTCTTAAGAAAAACCTCTAATGAAGTCCATTGAAATAATTTCCCATTTCCATTCTGGTATAGGTAGAGGTTGTAAATGACCTACTAGATGTTGATGTTCAACTTTTACCTGTTGACAATCTAAGCATTTAGATAATTATTCAGTGGTTTCAGATTTTATATTAGGCCAATAAAACTATTTTCTTAGGGATGTTATCATTTGTTGATATCCTAGATGACGATAATAGGGTTTTTTATGCAGCTCATTTAGGATTATCAACTTCTATTCAACATAATTTGTTATATATAATTTGTTCTTGAACCTTAGAAATCCATTCTTATTGATGCTTAAATATGTATTGTTTAAATTTCCCTCATTTTTCTGAAATTGTTTTGTTGTTTTGATGTAATATACATCATTTCTGCTTGCAAATTTAATTTTTTTCTGAATATCACTTTCTGTTTTGCTGATAATAACTTCATATAATTCATTATTCCTTCGAATTAGTGCATCTATGACTTTATTTTCATTTCCTTTGATGTGTCATACTTCAAAATTGAACTCGCTTAGAAAGGATAACCACCTTTCCTATCATGCATTGAGATCATGTTGACTAAACATGTGTTTCACACCACTGTTATCCATTAATAATAGAAATTATCTTCCTATAAAATAATGACGCCACATTTTTAATGCATGAATTACAACTTCTAATTCCATATCATGAGTTACCTAGTTTCTCGCATGTTCTTTTAGTTTGCGAGATTCGTAAAAAATTACATGTTCGTCCTGTGATAACACTCCACCTAACCATTCTTTACTTGCATCTACACAAACTGTAAAAACTTCATAAGGGTCAACCACTTTAAGAATTGGTGTTGTATTTAGTAACCTTTTAATTGATCAAAATTGTCTTGGCATTTTTTAGACCAAATAAATTTCATTCCATTTTTCTACAATAGGATAGGAGATCTTGGAAAATCCTTCGATAAACCTTTGGTAGTAATCGGTGATCCCCATGAATGATCGTATGTCTATTGTGTCTTTAGGTATAGGCCATTCCATAATTTCATTAATATTTTCAAGGTCTACTGCAATACCATCCTCTGATATCACATGTCCCAGATATTGTATCTTTCTTTGATATAAGTCAAATTTATCAAACTTCTAGCATATATTTTATGCTATCTTAGTGTTTGTAATAATATTTTCAAATGTTGTTCATGTTCTTCTTCATATTTTGAATAGATTAATATATCATCAATAAAAATTAGTATGAATTTGTCCAATTATTGGTTGAATATATTTTTCATCAAACACATAAAATCCGTTGGTGCGTTAGTAAGTCCAAAAGGGTTTAATACAAATTCGTAATGTCCATAACATGTTGTAAACGATATTTTATTTACGTCTTCATCCCTTATTTTGATTTGATGATAACCAGATCTTAAATCCATTTTAGAGAATATCTTCGCTCATCCAACCTAGTCAAATAAATCATTAATATTGGGTAGAGGTGATCCAAGTGGATATCGGTCCCCACCCACCTTTTCCAACTGGCTCAGAAAAGTTTTCTAGCAATTTTGGTAATTTACTATTTTTAGTAATTTTTCGGGTCCTAAACTTCTGGAGCCGTTTTGAGGCCCTAAACGGCGTTTTTTGAGCATCTACTAGTAAAAAATGATCATTATGATATTTTCGTCAATTGTTGTATTCATCATATAGATATTTCCAATGAGCTATCGTGTGCCCCAAATGGAGATCGTATGCGAACTTTACGCTCCTGCGAAGTTGATACACCAAACTACCCAAAAGGGGGTCCACAAAATTGTTGGGTTTTCATCTTCCAGGGTTAGGGTTTTGGATTTTGTGTATTGTAAAAAAGGCCTTCAGAGCCTCATTGTAATCATCTTCTTGCGAATGCGAGTAGCTGTCACATATCTTCTTAGAGATAAGTTATCACCATTCTAGTGAGTCTTTCACTCTGTATTTTTACAGTCTCTGTACATTTCTTTCATTAATAGAAATCATGTATTATTGTATCTCTGTGTTTATGGTTGGATCTCTGATACATTTTTGTCATATTATTGGATATTCGTGATATCTCTGTGCATTTATTTATTATATCACCACTCTCATTTCATGCTAAAAATAATCTGGATCAAGAGGGTATTTGTTTTTAATAATCATTTTATTCAATTGATGATAGTCAATACATAATCTTAGTGTTCCTCTTTCTTTTTGATAAATAATATTGGTGCTCCCCATGAGATATAATTGGTCTGATGTATCATTTATCTAATAGTTCCTATAATTGAATTTTTATTTCTGTTAACTGAGGGACACTCATCATGTAAGGTGCCTTTGCCATTGGTGATGATCCAGGTAATAGATCAATAGAGAAATCTATTTATCTTCTCCTATGACTTAATTCTGGTATTTTTTCCACAATTACATCCTTAAATCCCTGAAGAACTGCAAATTATTCTAAACTTGGTTTACTTTATTTCTCTAGTATATTTGTCCCTTGGATAACATATATTTTGCATCCTTTACTAATACACTTGTTAAATTCTATTGTTGATATTTGTCTAACAGAAACCGGTTTACTAATTGCTTTCACTTTTATTGATATTCCATTTTCATCTTTGTATACAAATGATTTTTCATCACATTTCAATAGAAATTTGTGTTTTTCTAACTAGTCCATTCCGAAAAATATGTCATATAATCCTAAAGTTAATACATTCAAATTTATCTTAGTTTCATGACAACTTATATTCAGCTCACAATCAAGAATGAATTTTGTTACCTTTCTTTTTGTGCCTGTTGCTAATTTTACTAACCATGATTTAGTATGATTTACTTTCTTCATCTTGTTTGAGGCTACTAAAGTTGGGGTAACATAACTTAAACTACCTCCTCGGTATATTAAAATAGATACTTTGTTGTTATGAGTTTTACCTTCAATCTCAACAATAGTGGATTGATGATCTGCTTACCTGCCATCCAAAGCTTCATTGATTCTCTAAATACGTTTTCCAATATCTCCAACCATTGAAGCTTATTGTATGTTCTGAATAGTTTTATTTGTAGCATTCCTATAGGGAAATTTTCTCAATAAATGTGGCTCACCACATCCCCAACATTTCAATGGTTCTCTAGGATTATCATTTGCTTTCTTGAATCCCAAGTTAATTGTCTTACTTCCCTGTACTTGTGGCGCGTTTCTATGGGATTTTTGTTCTTGATATCCTTTGGTCATGTTTTGAAATGGTGAAGGTTTGAAACCCTTTTTCCTTTGATTTAGCTTCTCTTTCTTATTTTCTCTCCACGCTTTTGGATTTTCAGATCATTTTTTGTATTGATCATAATATATCCTTTCTTTTCACAGTACTTCATTCAATTTTTTAGGGTTATCAAACTCTATTAAGTCATTGTATGACTAAGGAAAAAAGCTTAGAAACATTTGAACTTTTACATTTTCATCCTTTATATAAGCCACAAATCTCAACAATTCAAGAAACTTGGTAATTAGATCCTCCATGGACATTTTTCCTAATTTTAATTCATAGAACTCTTTTTTTTTCTCTCATAATAACTTTCAGATAGCTATTTTTTCTTAAATTATTTCTTAAATTATGCCCAGTCCATCTTCTTTTCTTTCAGTCCTTTGGCTAATTTTAAGTCTTTCCACCATATACTGGATTTACCATTCATATTGTAAATAGTCATTCTTACTTTCATATTACAAGAGTAATTGTAAATATGGAAGTATTTATTTATGTCAAGTAACCAATCTTCTTCCTCTTCACCGGTTTTGGACTCACCATCAAATGTTGAAGGTTTTATTTTCTTGAACTCTCCATCTAAATGGTCCATCTGTTTTCTTTTCCTTACTGTAGATGCTCGGTTTTCTGTCATATGTGTGTCATTAGAAGAGATGTTTTATTTTTTTGTTCCATGGCTAGAATCCTTTGAGTACTTTTTATTATCTTCCTTGTCCACTTCATTATTCTTTGGAATCTTTTTTATTGCTATGATTTGTAACAACATCTCATTAATTTCCTCCTGATCTTCTTGTTCTTTCTTTAATTTTTCACTATCAACTTTCAATATCTATAATTCCATTATAAGATTTCTCATTGTGTCCAACACTTGGGTTGTTGAACTTCCTTCGTTGTGATGTTCTGGGTTTCTAGGAAGTTGTTGATTATTATTTCTTTTAGGTCTATCTTCTTCTCCATTCTGCATTGACATAGTTACAAAACAATTTTGACACAATTTGTTTGTAACAATATTTTTTTTTTTAAGTTACCTATTAGGAACGCGCACGAGCAGGTAAAGATCAAGCTCTGTGATAGGGTTTGAGTTATCTTGCTACCATGCCAAGCCAGGGCGGAGGGGAGCCGCTGCCCCCTCCATCCCCAGCCACATCCTTCAGAAAAATAGTCGCAGCTTGCAGAAAGAAAGTGCCCCAGGCAGAAGCTCCAAGATTTGTGAAAAGACTGGATGACGTTCCAGAGATTAATCTCCCCCCCGTAACAACCAATGAGAGTAGCGCTCTCCCTCTTAGAGCGTGGCCTGGTAGGTCAGTTCATGGGCCTCTAGCCCTCAGCCAAGACAATAGATAATTGGATCCAAAGGAATTGGTGACCACTCATAACAAACAGTGTAACCTGTTACGCAGTTGGAAGGGGCTACTTTATTTTTGAATTCATCTCCCAGGATGACTGCGATCTAATCTTCAGAAATGGGCCATACTTCATGGGCTCATAAGGGATCTATCTGAATCGGTGAACTCCAACCTTCAACCCTGCCTCGGAAGTGCCAAAAGATGTCCCGGTCTGGGTTAGACTCCCAAACCTGCCAATCCACTATTGGAACTCCTCGTCGCTGCAAGCTATCGGGAACGGACTAGGGCACTACATTGATAGAGCTGATCTGAAAGATCAATACTCCTGTGCTAGAATTTGTGTGGAAGTCGACTTGGAAATAGGCTTGCCGGAAGCGGTAAAACTGAAGGTTGGAGATTGACACCATCTACAAAAATTGGATTATGAGTAGCTCCCATTCAAATGCAGAGGATGTCATGAATATGGACATTTCAAAAGAAACTGCCCAAAATCCCCAAACACAGAGAAAGCAGGTGAGGAAGGTTGGCAGCAGCCCCGGAAGGGAAGGTCAAAGTCCAAAGGCCCAAGAAGGGAAAACCCAGCTACCGCTCAAGAACCCGGAAACAGAGAGACGACAAATAGTTTCATTGCACTAGGTAACGGAGGCGAGGTGGCGAATCCAAGTAAATCCGTCCAAAATGAAGAAGAAAGAAACGCCCAGCCCTCGCAAATCGAAGAAACTAAAAAAAAACAGAAGAAGCGGCGAAACCCGTCTCCCCTCCAAGGAATGGGGCAAATCAAGGCACCGAAGAGGGGGAGATATCATCAGGAAATGACTCAGAAGGAGCAAGCGAAGCCTGGGACACCCCAAAGAAGCGAGGGAGAGGCAGGAAATCCAAAAAAGCGGAAAGAGATCAGGAAACCTACAAGGACGTTTTAAAAGGAGCACAACCAACCATCAAGTAGTTGATCGAAGTAAGGAAAACTAGGAAGCTAGCTAAGGCCTCTCAAGGAGTCCATTCTCCCCCTCAAAGTAATCAATGAAGCTAACTTCTTGGAACTGTAGGGGTCTAGGCAGCAAAAGGAAGGAAGAAGCTCTTAAGGACATAATCAGAGCATTGAAAACGGACATCCTACTTATCTAGGAAACCAAGATGAGTCAACAGGACTCCATTAAAGTCTCAAAAAACATTTGGAGAAGCAGTCAAGGAATAGTCGAAAATGCCAGAGGTGCGTCAGGAGGGCTCTACACCCTATGGAACGCCACCAAAATAGACCTGATCCGCTCAGAATCTTGCATGCACTGGATCTTTTCCCAACTGCTCCACAGGGAGTCAAGGCATATGGTAAGTCTCTTTAACATCTATGTCCCACAACATATAGATGAAAAAACATGTTCTGGAAATCACTACTAGACTACCTAACAGACAATGAGTTAGAAAACATCATACTAGGAGGGGACTTAAACGTAACTCTGGCCCATGAAGAAAAGTGTGGGGATCTATTGTAAGGGACCTAGCTGGAGAATGGCTGGAAGACCTAATATCAGTATGGGACTTAATGGATATTAAGCTGATCAGGGGACACTACACTTGATCCAACAAAAGGGTACGACCGGGACATATCACTGCTCGTTTGGATAGATTTCTTGTTCAAAGTTCGTTCTTGACCCTTGGGCTCATAGCCACCTCAAAAATCCTCCCCCACAGCACCTCTGACCATAAGCCAATTAGTCTAGAGCTAAGGAAGGAACAAGGCCAGGGGCCCATCCCCTTCAGATTCAATCCTTCATGGATACAGGACAAATATTTTCTGCGCAAAGTCTCCAGTGTGTGGACGAGCAAGGTAAATGGCTCAGCATTTTATGTTTGGGAAGAAAAATTGCGCAGGCTAAAGGCTACGCTAAAAGATTGGGCAAAAAGACAAACTGACCCAACCACCCTGCGCTTAGAAACTCAAAGGCGGCTAGAGAATCATCAGCTCGATTTGGAAAATAGGGAGATCACACAGCAGGACTTACTCAAAGAGGACCAGTTCCAAAGGCAATGGCACAAGGCCTGCAGAGAGGAAGAAGGTTATTGGAGGAAAAAATCCCCCAGTCTTTGGCTGAAGGAGGGAGACAAAAACACTAGTTATTTTCATAAGTAAGCGGAAGCAAGGAAACACTATAAGGCTGTGACGGAAATCCATGTCCAAAACACTACAATCGTTGATCCAGAGGGCATTAGACAGGCAGCTTTTGAAACATTTGGAACCCTCTACTCAGAAACAGAAAGGGAAATCATTGACCGTCAAAGGTACCCCCTAACCACTGTTCCAAATCTAATAAAAGACGACATCAATCACAGGCTTGTGGAGGAAGTATCGCAGCAAGAAATAAAAGAGGCGCTGGACCATATGCACCCAGACAAGGCCCCCAGACCGGATGGATTCACAGCCCGATTCTATCAGCAGTGCTCGGAAATAATCAAATCGGATCTAACCAAAATGGTAAGGAAATCACAAGCAAGCAGCAAGCTAGGGGGAAGCACAAATTCTGCCTTCCTGGCACTCATCCCAAAAGAGAAAGGGGCGCTCAGTTTCAGTCGATTTAGGCCGATCTCCCTCTGTAATACAAGCTACAAAATTCTCACCAAGGTCATCGCCAATAGATTGAAAAAAGTTCTTCCTCTTATAGTATCTGAGAACTAGGAAGGCTTCATCAAAGGCAGGCAAATAGCAGACAACATAATCCTGGTGCAGGAAGCTCTTCATTCAATTCTACGTAGAAAAGACAAAGGTATGATTATTAAGCTAGATCTTGCAAATGATTTTGATAGAGTTAATCATAACTTCCTTTTTGAGGTAATGAGGAAGTTCGGATTCGATCAGTCTTTTGTGAACTAGATAAGAGACTGTATAGGGTCGCCATGGATAGCCCCCATGGTCAATGGAAGAGTAACAAAAATTTTCAAAGCATCTATAGGTTTAAGACAAGGATGTCCTCTCTCGCCCCTCCTTTATGCAATCCAAGCCTCGGTTCTTAGCTATAAGCTGGAAAATTCCAGAATCCAAAGCAACCTTCAAGGGATAAAAATAGCACAAGGTGTGAAAGAAATCAACCATGCACAATTTGCGGATGATACCCTGCTGCTAGGAGGAGCAAGTCTGTTAGTAGCAAAAAGGTTCAAAGAGGAGCTAGATGCATATGCTGCAGTTTCAGGCAGCGAAATAAGTCATTCAAAAAGCAAGATTTTTGGATGGAACATAACACCCAACGAAATGCTGGGAATTTCCAGAGTTCTGGGGATGGAAGGGCAAACCAACTGGGAGGCCTTCTCCTACCTGGGAATCCCTATCTTTAAGGATGCTCCAAGGGACTCGCATTGGAACCACTTAATAGACAAGCTAAAAAAGAGAATTTCCTCCTGGGGGGTGAATTGGCTAAATCTGGCAGGGAGGATAGTCTTAATCAAATCTGTCCTGGCCAGTGTTCCCATCTATCAGAATTCTTTGCTCCTAGCCCCAAACTCCACAATCCAGAAAATGGAGGCATTGCAGAGAAGCTTCCTGTGGGAAGGAGGGAAGAAAACAGGCAGGAGACTCCACCTCATAAATTGGGACAAAATTTCCAAACCCCTTTTGGAAGGAGGTCTCAACTTTAAAAAAACCCAAGTGCAGAATCTGTCTTTAGGGGCGAAATTGCTATGGCACATTGTCAGTGATGATCTTGACTAGAGAAAGGAAGCTATGTGGAAAAAATACTACAGAGGCGCAAGGTAAAGGTGCATAGAAAACCCTTGCAGAGAGACCAAGGGGTCCCCAATGTTCACTCTCTGCCAAAAGGCCACGGGCCTGTTCACTCCTCACCTTACCTGGGTGCCGAGAAACGGGAAAATAGTTAAAATCTGGCAGGACTCTATTCTAGGGGACCCCCCTCTAGAATTGAGACAAGACCTACAGAGTCTAAAAGGTTGGATGGACGGGCAAAATCTAAGGACGCTCTTTGATATCTCAACTTGGGGGAAGGATAGAAGAAAATCGTGGAAAGGTTGGGGAGTGGGAAATCTACCTCTGGACTTAGAAGATGACTGGTACACCCTAAAGCTAAGTCTTCAGGGGAAAGGCCCCATTAAACAAAAAGGGAAAGATGAGAGAGGATGGGGGAATAATGCTCAATCCTACTCCACCTCTCTGGGATACAACACTTTTCGAAGCATCCCCCATGTCCCACCCAACCCATCCCTTTGGAAATCCATATGGAATTATAAATCCATCCCCAAAATCGACCTGTTTCTCTGGAGCCTCACTCATAATAACATTCAAACAGGGGAGAACCTCCAAAAGAAAGGCTGGGAGGGGCCCTTCAGGTGCCCTCTGTGCCAACTAGCTGAAGAGACTTCAGAGCACCTCTTTCTCATCTGTAGTTACTCAAAAGAAGTTTGGAGGCTAGCAGTTGGGTTGCATACTGACCTTCCCCTTCCCCAAGACATCAAAACCCTCCTACAAAGTTGGAACGCCCTTTATCCTTTCCAATTCAAGAAACAAAGTTATGCCTCGGGGCTCTGGCGAACACTCCCAAGGTTTGTCCTATGGGGGCTGTGGTTGGAAAGGAACAATAGAGTATTCAGAGATAAGAAAAGAAGTGCCCCAACAGTAAGTGCAAATGTTCAAGCATTCTTTGGCGAATGGGCCAGTTCCCATCGTCATCCTCAATACAACAGGAAGCTGGAACAAGAAGAAGAGTTTTGGCTAGCCCAATTCAAAATTCAAATGCAAACAGGAAACACAGTCAACACCATAATGCAGGAGAATTGGGAAATAAGGACAGGGAGGAAGGAATTTGACAATTGGAAAATCGAAAGGAAAGCCTATATCCTGTTCTTTGATGGGGCCTCAAAGGGAAACCCAGGTCAAGCAGGAGGAGGAGGATTGATTGTAAGGCCTAACACAGAAGTCATGGAGAGGTACGCCATTGGCCTAGGCATCGCCACCAAGAACTATGCATAAGAAATGGCCTTATGGCAAGGCCTATGCCAAGCTAGTAGGAACGAAATCCAGAATCTGATTATCATAGGAGACTCCCGCATGTTAATTAGGGCCATTATCAGTCCCTCAAAAAACCAAAGCGTACAGCTCAATAATTTGATTGACAGAATTCGACTCCTCCTGAAAAAGCTAGACTCATATCAGATGTTTCATGTCCTATGAGAATTGAACAAGGAAGCGGACGGAGAGGCGAATAGAGGCACTCGATTGGCACAAGGATGTATGAATATAAGTGGCCAGTTATCCAAGGTGGACATACCATGGCCCACCTTCACACCAAGAGAAAGAATCATGCAAGTGGAAAAGAGGGGGACAGAACCAAAAAGACAGTGCCCAGTCTCAACCAATAAAGAGGTGCGTGACAGGACAACCTGGGCAGAGGTTGGATCAAGAAAGATTGGATCACATGCACAGAGGAGACAGCAGGACCATACGCCCATGCCTCTTCGGGAAACCAATGAAGGGAAAGATGATGAATGCAGGATGGGCAAGTTTAAATCCGTGAAGCATCCTCAGCCAGGTAACATAACCATTCTCATCTATGCAGTGAATCCGTCTGAGAGGATTAAGAGCACGCGGAACAGAGGAGGGAAGATGGCCGCTAGTTCCAGCCGAAATCTCACCATGGAGGAGCGACTGAAACTTATGGATGAAACATTGGAAAGATTGAAGCATATGCTCCAGTATCAACTCTATTTCCTGGAGAACTTAGACTTGGAGGCAGGAAGGCGGCTGGAGCTACTGGAGCAGGATATTTCCACTGTCAAATTTGGATTCACAGAGGAGCTTGGCAAATTGCATCAGGAGCTGAAGAACCCAAAAGATGAATTTGAGGAGTGGATTGGTCAACTGGAAGGCAAAATTTCCAAGCTAAACATCGAATGGGGGAAGGACCCCAAAGAGTAGTCACCTTCTTGGTCTGCAGCGATTTCTCCCCACCTCAAGCATCTTGAATTTTTGTATAGATCTCAAGGCTTTAAAATAATTCTGGTTTCAGATGAACCGGACCTCTTACAGGGGATATCGTTAATTTCAGTATTTATAGTAGTGTAACTTAGCTTATTGCAGGCGGCTAATAAATGTAGCTATGCCATTTTGTAACCGAACAGTGGCTAGTCCACATCTAATATAAATCTCTCTAAACATTTTTGTAAAAAAAAAAACAATAAATTTTTTTTTTATTAGATTTTTTTCATTTAACATAATAATTTTCTAATGTTGCCCTCAGGCCCAAGTGTTGTAACCTACAACTCTCATACCACATGGAACATACCCAAATTTCCATATAATGTTTTTTTTGTTAGTTTGAAACTATGGAAGGTTGTCGTCAACTCTTACGATGATAGTATCCAAATAGATATATTCTAAAAGGGTAAGCTAGATTTTTTATGCCACTTACTACTATATCTTCTTGATTAAATAATCTACTACAATCAAATGATAATTTGGCTACCCAAAGAGAAATGTTTGTCCTTTATATTAAAAAAAAAAAGGGTCCACCCTTGTATTCTTTTAAATGAGACACAACGTTCTAAACATGAAAAGTAAGCCCCGTGACTTTGGGTGCTAAGAAATAAGGTAAAAGAGGGTTGTGTAAAAGTGTCAGAAAATATATACTATGGTGAGTGGTAACTTTGGTCCAACCCATGGTTTGGTGAGAACTTTAAATCCATTCCTTGTCAACTTGGACAATGAAGTTTGCGAGGGAAGGGAGGTGTCTTTGTTTCATAAATCAAGTATGTACTGGCCTATTGTTGGGCCACCAAAATACCACTATTTTACCAACCCTTTACTTCACTTTTCACCATATTCTTCTTTCCCACAACCTTAGATTAAGACCATTTTCATGATTACATATGGGTTTAGACCTATTATTTTCCAAAGCATCTATTTTATTATTTTGAGTCAATTTCTGATTAAATATTGGAAAAATAATAGGTTTTCACTTATATATCAAAGTGGGATGAGTTCTATGATGTTTACAGATGTATTGAAGACTCCAACAAAGTAATATTTGACCATGAATCCTCAAATTCGAATTTCCTCTTCAACCCCTTGAAGATTTGATGAAGATTTGGAGATTCACTTATTGAGAAGAATCATGGATGAGATATTTGTGAGAGGATTTGTATAGATATTATTTTCTAGTTATTAACACATCGTTGTAACCACATGAGACATTTGTGGATCTAGGAAATATTTGTGGATTTGAATCCATTATTAGTTATCTTAAGTTTTTGTATAAATATGAGTACGTCCTCCATTCCAAAGGGAGGACTCTTGGAGCATTGTGTCCAACTTATTATGGAATAGAGTAAAGCTTATTTTTCACATAAATTTCCATTCTCTAGTTTTAGATGCAAAATGATTTAATTTAGTGTATGATTTTTATGGAATAGCTTGTTACTTTTTTCTTAGAAGAATTGAGCTCACTCCAAATAGATCATGGTAGCATGTTATATCATTGTTTCTTGATTCCCTAGATTAATTTTCCTTTATGTAAGTGTGATTAAAACACTCTTTTCAATTCTTTAATTTCATATGCTAACAAAGTATTGTTGTAAGGAGTTACTTTATTGTAGCATATTTCACCTTGCAACCTGACCTACTACCACTTGAGCAATGATAATTGAATATTGAAAGAGATAAGATTTACTTTATGTTTAATTCATGAAAGTGTGTTTATAAACCTCTTTCCAAATCCTTTAATTTCATATGTTGACAAAGTACTGTTGTAAGGAGCTACATTCATTGTAGCATACTTCACCTTGAAACTTGATCTTATACCATGGGAGAAATGATAAGTTAGGAATGGAAGAGTCAGAAATTACGTTTTTCCAAAACATTTATTTCTTGCATGTGTGATTTAAACTTTATTTTCATCCCCTAACCTCATTAAGTTGACAGAGTACTGTTGCAAGGAGCATATAATTCATACTTCACCTTGTAGCCCGATTTTCTACCAATGGAATTGTGACTAGTAAGGGTTGAACAACTTAGAATTGGATTGGGTTTTCTTAGCTTAGAGTTAGCTGCCTACTCCTGCATATATTTTTTTGAAATCATCACAAGATTACGAGCATCCAGAATGATAAATTTAATGTCTAATTTATGCATATAAATATGACCGACACCTGTCCAGCCAATCCATCAAGTAATATCATCCTTTCCTTTCATGAGCATCACATGGATTGGTATTAAGGAGGTTTCTATCCGAAATGGGTGAAGGGATGAAGAAATGACATTGATGGAATGTGAGGGTTATGTATCAATTTTCTCAGCCTCCACCTTTGTTACTTATCTTCAGGAGTTTTCCTCTAGCTAGTAGAACAAAATTACCATTGTTTGGTAAAAAAAATATGGGGTCGCGATTACGGTGTTAAATTATGTTCTCGTAAATCTCTCCAGGTAAGGACAATTCACCATCAACAAATAGAACTTGGTTTAGTATTTTAATCGAACAAGGAAAGTTAAATTTATATAAGTTTCATGGAAAATTTTCGTTAACCGTTTTATTTCTTTCAAAAGTGTCTGGATCATTTGTCTCAGAGTGTATGATTGCACTCATTTCCTTTTAATTTGAGGGGTTGATTAACTACTATTTCCTCTTTTCATTTCTTCAAGTTTATCTTTCATCTTCTTGGTCGACTAGCCCATCTTCTATGGTTTAACCTGAGTCTTTAAAATGGGGTTTCACTATTAGAGCTCATTTGCTTCGTTTAGTTAGTGGAATGTATATTGTTTTGCGAAGGAGGATTAGATCGGTAATAATAAATATCGTAAATTTAGTAATCATGTCCTTCTATAACACATGGGATAATAAGTTCTCATCGAGTTAATCTTAGAGAAAGACTCCAATTTTGTTTTTAAACAATATTATTGGTATATTATAGCACTTAAGAGTCCAAGAAATTAATAGTAGTCCATAGTTTTGTTAGATAAACAGTGTCACAGAGCAATAAAATAAAATAAAAATGTGGAAATAAAACACAGAAGATACAAAATACAATAGAGGAATAGATATACGTGGTTCACCCAGTCTGGACTATGTCCACTAGAGAAATTTTCAAGTTCTTCCTTTTTATTATACAACAAATGAAGGGATACAGCTTACAACACACCTGCTCTAACTTTCTCTTCTTTCTCTCACAGTCTCCTCTCTCAAAATACAATATTCGTGATGATACATAGCCACAATACAATTCCCTCATAAAAGAGAACTTTCTTCTAGGCAAAAAAACCCTAACATAAATTCTACCATCAAATCTGTGACCTTATAATGAATAGTCCAAATTTACTATGAAATTAGAATATACATTTACAAGGCAATTTTTCCTTCAGGGGATTTTCCCCCGAACCCTCCAAGGGGGGGAATCCCCCCTTGCAAACCCCCCGCGTAGAGGGTTGTACAATATTCCTGAGTGTACATTCTTCAGGGGGTATAAACATGGCTAAAAACAAAGACCTATGAATTAGGAATATAATTAGGCTCCACAACCAATACGTTTTACTCATTTTCTCGGTTTGTGTGATTTATAAGTGGTGATAAAATAGAGGTTGATGAGGGTTTTCTGTTGAAATAAGCTCTATTAGAATTTATTACGAACTTCCCATTTTAACATGATTCCTGTGGTAATGAAAAAAGGGGTCTTTATGTATATTCCATTTTTTTATTTGTCATTACAGAAATTTTTGTTAGACACAGACTATGTCTTTGTTTTATTTGTCTTTCTAAAATAATTTGTTGTTTAGAATGTAAGTGGAGTTAAAAAATGATAATGGGTATCTCATGAATATGTAAGGGAACCCATCAGTTGTTCCAAGTATCCCTCTTCCTTCTCACTTGAAGTCTTCTACATAAGTTTGGTTACCATGACCGAGCACTCTAATAAATCAAGGAAACAACTTGATCCATACAGAGATAGGAAAATTTATTGTGTGACTATCTTTGATAGAATTCACTTATGGTGGAAGCTGTCGATTCAAACCCACAAGAGATAAGTGATTCGACACCATCTATTTATTTTTAATTCTCGTCCATTCTCATTTATGTTTGTGCCAAATTTAAAGTAGGGTTATTCTTTGATATATGTTGCGACTATGTCTTACAGTATAAAAGTATCACCATTGATTCGTAATTAATATTCTCCTTGCGAAAGGTACTTGAGTTCCTTTTTCTGGGAAACTCATGTCCTACATTTCTTAATCCAGGAAAAATTGGACTTGCTTATTCTTTTTCTCGACTATTGTTCCACTAAGATACCTATTAAACTCTTTGTTTTCCTATCAGATTTTTTAACTCCTTGTATGCTG
Source organism: Picea engelmannii (assembly GCA_009831015.1). NCBI lineage: Eukaryota > Viridiplantae > Streptophyta > Pinopsida > Pinales > Pinaceae > Picea > Picea engelmannii. The sequence continues at coordinate 1,395,425 of ML776847.1, read as the reverse complement.
ATATTCAATTTAATATAACGTTTGGGAGTTTACATAACTGTATCTATACTACACTTATTCTTATTCCTACTCAAAATAACGCATATAGGATTGTACATAGAAATTTCTTGTAGTGTTTTTCTATTATTACTATAATCATTTTGTATATGGTACTTTGTGAGATAATATAACTTGGAAATCTCGTAAATTAATTTATCACTCGAATAGAGGGAAACCACTTTAGATTCTATGAAGAATTCTTTTATATCTTAATTATTTATCTTAACACTAAGAAAAAAAATTGATATACAATTTTATACCTAATTATTTTAATTTTGTAGCTTCTTTGTTTACTATAGTTTTGTTTACTATAGTTTTCCTTAGGGTTTGCTTTATTTATTCATATTTAACGGAAAACCCTGATTAACTCCTATTCCTATAGAATTAGTAAAGTGTTTTCTTTTTTTTCAATGCATAAAATATTCTAATATTCTATGGTTGTATGGTATTTAGAAAACATATAGTTGTATATGACAATTTCCAAAGTTTAATATTTTGTGTAATGATACACGATTTTTTAAGCCTTCCCTTTCTCAAGATTTATAACTAGAATATGTAATTCCATGTTGAAAGATCCATGAGTCATAAAAGTGACTATTTAACTTCTACACTATACATACATCTATATAGATCCAATTTTGTAGCATACATACAAATTTTGTAGATACATGCAAATCAATAAACCAACATGAGTAGTAACTGATCAAATAAGATACATCTATATAGATCCGATTTTGTAGCTATATGAAATTCAATAAACCCACGATGAGTAAGGTGTGGTCAAATAAATATACATATTTGTAATAGTTATGCTGGAAACAAATGGAACATCCATGTTCCACCCAACCGTAGATGCAAGACATCTAATATTTTTTGTCCTGATCACCCCCTAGCCTGACCATGAGTCCATAAGGGAAAAGTCAGCTTCACTCAGCCATTGTCTTTCTGTACAGTTCAAAAAATAATTTTCCTAACACATTTTTTTTTCACACAACAAATATTCATATCCATAACATACTAAGAAACATCTTGCCTCCCACATATGTTGTATATATTCCATTTCTCTTTCCCTATGACTTTTTTTCCATCCATTTCACTCCTTGGGAAATTCACATCTTTACAAATCCCTATTTTTAAGGGTTGTCAGTGACATAGCTCCACTTATGACACTTGTAAAAATTAGCTCTGATTTAACTCAAACTTATTCCCCACTCATGGAGTCATAGTCAGCTACTTTTAACCTAGTTGTTCCACCTGTTTCCAACATTTAATTTATTAAAAATATCTGTATCATACATTTGTCCATCAAAAGAGGATAGTTGGGAAGTCAAACCCTTTCTCAATAGCCACAAAAGTAATAATTACATGACTTAATAATTTTAAATACAAATTTACATAAATGGAAATTTATTTTCAAAGCAATAGCATTAAAATAAAATGTTTTAATACTTGAGGATGTCATAGGGAGTGAGGGAGGGAGGGAGAGACAGAGGGAGAGGGAGGAAGTGGAGAGGTAGGGAAAGAGAGGGGGAGGGTAGAGAGAGAGGGATGGAGGTAGGGAAAGATGGATGGAGGGGAAGAGAGAGATAAATAAATAGGGGGGATATAATGATAGATAGAGAGAGGGATAGAATGAGAAAAAGTGAGGGGGAGAGAGATAGATCAGTAGGGAGCGAGCGAGAGAGTGAATTTGTGTGTGTGTGAGAGAGAAATATGGGTTGGGGGAAGGAAGTAAAAAATGAGGGAGAGAGTGTGTGGAAATTGTGGGGATGAGGGAGGGATGGAGAGAGAGAGGGTGAGTGAGAGAGTGGGATGACATAAGAGAATGACAGATATTTTGAGGGGCGGTGAGAGAGAGAGAGAGGGATAAATTAATAGAAAGGGAGAGAGAGACAGGGATAAAGTGAGAGAGAGGGATGGGGGAATACATGGAGTTAAAGAGAGATGGGAAGAGATAGGTAAAGATAGGGAGGGGGGGGAGAAGGGAAGGGAGAGTGAGGGAGGGGTAGGGGAGGGAGGGGAAGGGAAGGGAGGGAGAGAGAAATATGGAGGGAGGGAATGAAGGACAAAGGAAGAAAGGAAAAAGAAAGGGAGGGTGTGGGAGTGTGGGGGGAGATGAGGGAGGGATGGAGGGAGAGGGAGGGAGGGATGGAGGGAGAGATAAAGGGGGGGATGAGTGGGGGAGAGACTGAGGGAAAGTGGGAGAGAGGGAAAAAGGAGGGGGATACATAGAGAGACAGGGGGAGACACAAAGTGAGTTATAATGTGAGAAAGAGAGAGAGAGAGGGGGGAGGGAGAGAAATATAATATATAAGGGGGGAGATATTATGGGGGGAGAGAGGGAAACAAGGACAGAGGAAGAGAGGGGAAAAGAAGAGACAGAGGGTTTGAGAGAGAGAAGGGGGGGGAGAGAGGGGAAGGTCTATATAGAGGGAAGGAAAGAGGAAGCAATATATATGTGTGTGTGTGTGTGTGTGTGGAATTGGGGAGAGAGGGAAGGATGGTTATAGGGTAGGAGAGATAGAGGGGGATATGGAGCGGAGAGAGAGGGAGGGAAAGGGGAGAGGGAGAGTGGGGGGAGTGCATGAGAGAGAGAGAGAGAGAGAGAGAGAGAGAGAGAATACATAGAGAGAGAGTGGGGAAAAGAGAGAGGGGGGGATGATGGGGAAGACAGAGAGAGAAAGAGGGGACTAGAGAGATAAGAAAATAAGGAAATAAGGGGAAGAGAGAGAGAGAGGGAGATGGAAAGTGTGGGGTGAGAGAGTGAGTGAGAGATAGGGAGAGAGAGGTCAAATACATATAGGAATATAGAGGGAGGGAGGGAAAAGGGGAGAGAGAAAGAGGGAGATGGAGAGAGCGAGAGATACTTATTTAGTGTAACAAGAAAATGCGTGCATTCTTGTTCCTAACAATGTGTGTGTATTTTAGGAATGTGCACACATTCCTAGAGAACATGAACATTATTTTGAATTCAATTTTTTTGGGGAAGGAGTGACAACTTTAGGATACATGTATGATGACTTGGTTGGATCAGATTTAGATTCAGGATGAAAAACCTAGTGGTTTGGTATACAAATTGATAAAAACCTCTATTTTGTGAATACCTCTCTATATCTATGTTTTTAACATTATTTTTCTATATGCTACATAATTTCGTTGCTGATGAAACTACATACATAGATAGAGTCAGTTATGCAGATTCCAAATATACAATTTTTTTTTAATTTATATTTTTTACTATTTTTAATCTATTTTTGTCAATACATATATCAAAATCCTAGAATACAAACCTCTCTTATTTCTTCTATAAAGTTTTTTTGGCTTAACCATTTCTAAAATGTGGTATATGCCACAGTAGAGAAGACCAATATATGCGATCTAAATAAAAATAAATTATTTTGATCATGTTAAGACCCTATTAGCCTGCATGAACAAAAGGCATTGTAATTTCAAGGATATATTGACTTTCATAATTTAAAAAATAAATATAAAATTAATATTATAAATTTCCAAAAAATACACCTCATTAGAATTATACAAGTTTTCGGAATGAAATTCCATCGTTAAGGTACTCAACACCTGTAGGAACAAAAACATATACCTTATATTTTGCTGGAAAAATAACATACCACTTTTAGAAAATATCAAATTTCACATAGTTATTCACAATTTCTATGAATAAAAGTTGTATATTGGGAAATAAAATTTAATTTCCTACGTTTCATATTCTTACACCATCTTCAAATTCATTGTAAAGTACCTTGAATAATCCCTCCAAGTTAACATATTGTTGTTTTTCGATGTTTTCATTGCCAGTGATGCATCAAGAGAGATCATCATTATCTTGTACATAACCTTATCAATAAAAAAACAATTACCAGTTGTTGATGTGTTTGGTAACTCCCAATATTCTAATCAACTGGTCCATTTTTTCGAAATGAAGTTGATTTTCTTCTCCCTAAAGATTATGCCCATGGAACACATAATGTTGAGATTCTTGAAGAGGGTCAAGGATCAAAGAGATGTAAAACAACATCCAAATCCAAATGGAAGAAAAAAAATCCATGGGATTATGGTGTAAAATATTGTAATGGCATTGAAAAAATAAAATTTTATTTGTGTGTTAAATGTAAAAGAGACATTCCATTCAAGCTAAATATGGAAGTACCATTTGTTGATGTTTGAATCGGTTAATATTAAAAAAACAACCTCATGAGGATATGAATTCCCCTTCATTTTTATAGAGGTGGTGTTCCTCTTTGGTTGACACATATATCTTGAATATCTTGGATTAAGGAGATTTCTATATAGAAAAACCTAAGTCTTTATTGATTCATATATATATGAAATGGTTCTTTAATAGCTTGATATGATCTTTGTGTGCAACAAGTAGGTTATTTACAATAAAAATATTGAAGTAAGGCTTCAATATCATAATAAACTATACTTGACATTAGTTACACAATCTTCTAAATCACATACAAATAGAGTATGCATCCATATCTTCTCACAAGAAAAAGAAGGAAGTTATTTTGATAATTTCAAAGAACATTAAATGAATTATGCAATCATAACTAGAAATAATTTGATGGGAATACATAAAAAATCTCATCGTGAGAGATCCCAAGATATGAGAAATCATTAAAGTAAAACCCTGAAGTAGTTCTTTGTGAAATTTTATTCATAAATTATATTGAACAATACACAGAATCTTTGTAAACCAATTGACTAAAAAATAAAGCTTGTTAAATAAGGGATAAATTCCCATAAATCCAATAGACAATTCTAGCTCACATATTACAATAAAAAATATGTCCGTAAATACTCAGTGATCATATAAGAAAATTCTTGAAAGATTACGAGAAGAACACTCAAGAACTCAACTTTTTGTTAATTTCATAAATACAAACAAAAACCCTTGAGAAATTAGTGTAGAAGAAGAAGAATGGAGAAGATGTAAATATATATATATTTTTTATCATAAGCTTGGATGCATTATTATGAATGAACCCTTCTATTTTGATCTCTTTCTCTGATAATGCAACCTTCTTTAACTCCTTGATGAAGCCCTTTCGTTCCTTTTAAAACTATATCTTCCAACTGTTTGAGTAGTTAGGGCTTTGTATTTATTGTAATAGCCACTTTAATTGATGCTTATTTGAGATATCATTAATGAATGTATATCATTAAAATTCATTCCTTGAAGTGAGCCTCTTTTGTTTTAATAAAAAAAATTAAATAAACTTTTATTTTTCCAAATTTTTTATTTGACTGCCTCTTTTTTAAAGTGGTCTGTGTTTTTATTTTCTGAGAAACATATTTTTCATTTCATCCATGAAAACCACTTTATATGCAATATTCATCATCTAAATGTTCTAACGAGTCTTCACTTACCCAAAATGGAGGTCTGGATCTCAAGTTATGGCCTCGAGAAGCCGAGGTTCCAAACAAAATTCTTAGCAAACCATGAAAAATTAATTGAATTATATTTTAATTTTGGAGAAAATTATGGTGAAATTCATCCATTAAAACCTATTCCATCGTCTTCGTCATTGAATTATCTTTCCAACGAGGTATGTTTTTTCTGCAAATGAAGGTCGAGAGTTCAAGATATCAGCTTGGGAAGTCGAAGACTTAGCCACCATTGATTAATTTCATGGATCAATCCTAGCCCTCCATTTAAATTTACCTCCTACATTTAAAATTAAACTTTTCTTTAAAATAAATATCCCACATGCATTGTGGTAGTTGAAACATTGATCTTTATAATGCAGAGTTGTTCCTTAATGTTCATGTGAAGTAAATAAGCTTATGGAAGTTGTGCCTTAGCTTAGCTCTTAGTGCCTTAAAATATATATCTTGGTAATATTTTGGTTGCCCAATTAGTGCCCAGCCATCGCCCAGTCAACCTGTAGATGTTTGACACGTCACGTCCAATTAACATCAAGTCACCTACCACATGTCCCTTAGAGATGTGCCCCTAAAACTTAGGATAAGAGAAATATTATTAAAATAATATGAGGATTTCACATATGAAAAGAAATAAAAGAAAATATTAAAATGAAATAATGGAAAAGAAAAATGGAGAAGTAAAATAAAAGAAAATGGATATAAAATAAAATGGGAATATGAAAGGAGTAAGGAATGTAAGAGTGGAATATGGAGTAGGAGAGTTGAGTGGAAGAGAGAAAATGGTTAAGCATGGAGGGTAGTAAGAGTAGAGTAGTGAGGAAGGAGAGTAGAGTGGAAGAGGAAAAAATTCTTAAGTATGAGGAAATATGAGAGCAATAAGAAAATGGGAAAATTGTCTAAGTATAGAATGAGAGGATGAAGAGAGGTGAAGGGATAAGAGATGAAAATAGTAAATTATGGAGATGCGTGAGAGATGGAAGGTGAGAGAAATGACAAAGTGAGGAGGGGGTGGAAGGTGAGAGAAATGACAAAGTGAGGAGGGGAGAACTCGATACTTAGAAAAATTCTTCTTGCAATTTTGTAATCTCTATGTTGGACTTCTAAAAAAAATTATGAATATCTATGAATATCTTGGGTGTATAAAATCAAATTTTGATTCCAAAAAATGCTTGACGAAGGTGAGATTGAGGACTACACCATGAGATGGTGAAATTACACAATACATGGCTCTACATGTTTGTAATTGGAATATTGCTTCATTTGGTTTCTCTCTCTAGAAGTTTTAAAGAAAATTTATAAGCCTCTAATTAAACATAGGCATTTAGACCACTCACTTGTAGAATGGTGTTGATAAAAAATCTAGTCACCTTGATTTTTTCCTCTCTTTGGAGAAAAAACATATATATATATATATATATTCCTCTCTTTGAAAACATCTCTCGAAATATTCCTTTCAATCTGCACCTCTCGTGGATTCTCGCCCATTTTTCATCTAAGTCACCCATATTCCACCTGAGTGAGTGAAGTTTCTCAGTTTTATCCTAATTATGCATATCATTGCTACTGTTCATATTCTTCCACTCTCAAGAATCCATTATGGAACTTCCTTCATTAGAATCTATATATAATTGGGGTTTGGATTCCACACAATGTTAGGATTGGAAATCATTATTCTCGAAAGAAAAACCACATCATTTTTTAAGCTCCTTCTGCGACATAATATTTTAAGCTCCTTCTGCGACATAATATTGAGATCCTTTTCTATTATATCTTGCACAAATGCATCCATGTGAGCGTACTAGCCTTGAAATTGTGGCCTCCATTTTTAAAAGATGAAAGCTACAAAAATTGGTGTATGCCGTTGTGAATGGCCAACACACGACATTCTATGAAAAAGTGAAAGAATAGTTCGCTCCATGTCGACCACATGGCTCCATGGCCTCATAGAATTGTAAACATACCCTAATGGATATTCGAGTGGTGAATAAAAACTCTGTAAATTAAAACAAATTCAGCAGGTCGTGGAAACAACAGTACGCAATAAAATTGAATAATTTGACCTCTTACTATCAAACTCCTGGAGTTTCTACATATGTTGCAATATAAAACTGAAGATTACATTCCTGCTTTCATTATTGGAAGTCATGAGCCATATGGAGGAGCATATGTTGCCTATGTTGAGGTTCCAGCAGTTATCTTGAGACCTACAATCTTTATTTGTGTGTCCAAAAATACACAAATTTCACTCTGTTACCTCCTTCCATGCGCGCATATTGACACCTTATACATTGCACGCTCACTTATCATTGGGAAACGCAGGGATGAGAATGTGGAATGACACATTGCTACAAGTGGCCACCAGGGAATGCAATTTACCTTGAATTCGAACAAATTTTGTCTCCTAATTCCGACAACAATTTTGATGTGATTTTTCATCATTGAGGGAGATCTAATTTCCTGAAAGAGAATGAGGTGAGCGAGAAGAAATTGTACGTTGCATCCAATAGTGTTCACCTGCGTGTTGTGAGATAGGTGATCATAATTCCCTCCCACTCTAGGTAATTTTTCATGGAGCAAGCTAGCAACGTGATAAATATTTCCAACACCCCACTTTTGAGTTAATTTCTCCTCCAGATTCATTTTCAAGGAGTTCCTTCTTTAATACAAAGATCCCTTGCACACCATTCACTAATGAGAATGTTGGAAGAAGTAGGATTATTTTCAAATTCTTTTTCTCATATACACTTCCTCTATTCAGTATGGGTTACAACATTCCTACAAGTCATCTCTTCTTCACAAATATCAGTGACAAGGAAGCCATCCTTTTCTCTCCACCATATATCATGTTGTAGAATCCTTGGAACATGAAATATTTGATCATGTCTGTCTAGAGAAGTCTAATTTGTCTCCTACATGTTTGTTTTAACTTCTAAGTCTTTCTTTTATTTAATATTATCAATATACTTAGGAAATGGTGATTCATTATATCAACTCATATTCTCATTTCATTTGATCCCAAGGGGATTTCTAAAACAAATCAAGTATGATCATCTCTTATGATCCATATTGGATAATTGACATTTAAGGGGAAAATATTCTTTTTATTCAGGTGCTTAGTTTTTGGAAATAAGGACAAGGAGTTTGTAGTTATTTGCAGAAGGATACACAACACATTCTCAAGAATCAAGGTATCTTTCTAGGTTTACTTGTGTTTTTATGTAAATGGACGATTTTTTTAGTATAAACTAACACCCTCAATTTGTTGGCTGCATTGTCTTAGAGTTGAGGAACTGTTAGATTTACTGAACACTCTAATAATATCTTCTGTGGAAAATATAATCACCATTGAAAAATACTTTGTTGTAACATGCTTGCAAGTTTCGCAAGCCAAAGTGGGATTGTTGCAAACTCAGACTCAACTTCTTCACGATGCACTTGAACAAAAGAATATTGGACTTGACATTTTGAACTAGTCCTTGTTCATAACCCTATTTTCGATGATGATGATGTTGATCCAAACCAATAGCCAGAATGGGAGCATCTTAGTGAGCCAACCCTAGATTCAAGTACAGATAAAGATCAACCTCCTCTTTCCAAGAAGATCATCAGACCTAGGGAAGAAATCAGGTAGAACAAGCATGGAATATGTATCAGATATGAAAAGGATGTCACCTTTCATGTTCTAGATTACACCATAATGATCGAGTTCCAAAGTGTTGGATTGATTCAAAAGAATTCATATTCACCTACTCCATTTCAAGAGAAGATTTAGAAATTCCAACATCATCAGTGAGTTGGCCACATGGAAGATCAATGCTTCAATATTTATCTTTGTGAGATTTGTGGAAATCAAAACCATCCTTCAAACATATGTTCTAACAAAAAGAAATTTACAAGAGTAAGGAACCACTATGGGTGGATAACTTCTTGGATATGGTCATGAGTATTCAAGAAGATATGTCATTCATACCGACAGATTCACTCTCGAATATTGACACTTATTGTAGTTCAGACATTTTCATCTTATCAACTTGTACCTGACAGGGGGAACAACATCAACAATTGGCAGCCATGATTCAAGTTTTGAAGTCCCATCAATCTAGAAGTAACAAGTGAGTGTGCGAGCATGATTTTTTTTTTGTTTTCCTTAAGTCATTACTTACTAGAAGACTTACATCTTCTGCTACATAATGGTTTGTGGTTTTCCTCAAACCTCCACTTGGTATAATACTTTCAACTTCTACTACATAATCGTTTATGTTCGTATTTAAACCATCATTCGAGAGAACTTCTAATTATCAAAATACATTAGCTTCAACTTCTAGATAACTTAGGAATTGTCCTAAGAACCATTGATCCTACATCCATGTTCCATAGTTTGTGGTCATCCTTAAACCACCAAATTGGTTTGTGGTCTTCCTTAAATCACCATCACCATTCATTTTGTGGTCATCCCAAAACAATTAGATTTAGAGAGATCATTCAACCATCAACAAATGCACACTTCCAAATTTTAGCTACCTACTTTCATATATCATCTCTCACCTTGGACTCATATACACCCCTTTGGATTAATGGGGGAAATGTTGGAAACCTAATCCACTACGATTATGGTATTAGTCACTTGTGTAGGAGTGTGAGAGGTCAAGTGATAGTTTAATGGTCATTGGGAGTCCAAGAGACCTTGAAATACAAATCTAAATGTCAATACTATGTATTTATATCTATATCATATTGATGAATTAAATGTAGTTCATGTTTATATTTATTTGGTGTGTTTAACAAGTGACGACTCTTTTATTAGAGATGGATCTATCGTTGATTAAAATAGTTGGATTTGTATTTGATGGGGCTTCTACCATAAGAGATATTTTATATGGTTTACCTACTAAAATTAGTTGAGATGCTCTTCAATTATTATATATCCAATGCATAACTCATCTAGAAGAATAAGTAGAAAATGATGCTTCATCTCATTTTCGAGAGGTGCTATATATTGATAATTCTTCAAATAAAGTTTATTTATGGCTTGGTAAATCTTCTAAAAGTCATAGACAACTGAAAGAACTAATGTAAAATTTTCAAATCGCTTGGTTAGAGGAGTTACAAATTCACCAAATCAAAGGGATATCTAGATGAAAGGTTATGGGAAGACTTGTTAAGCTCATTCTTTCTTTGTTAAAACATTGGGAGTGTTGGAGCATAACCCTAACTTACATTAGTTTATACCTAGCTTAGACTCCTAGATATTGGTTAATACATTCCATCACACTTTATTTCACCTAATTTGGCCACATAGAGAAGAAGGGTGCCTCATCCCTAGATTTTAGAGAAAACTGCTATTTTTAGTTCAAGACTCAACTCTCGGTTCTTGATTTTCTTGATCTTTATTCCAACTCCCCCATGAAAAAAATAATCCATTATTGGGGAATGTGCACCTCCTCTTTGAGTGAGATATTTATTCCTTAATTAATGATTTTTGTCGTTACTATTATTAGTAACTGCTATTTCGGGTCAGTTAAGTGAGTTGGAACTGCTTCTCTTGTCAGTTAAGTGAGATTAAGTGAGATAATGCGCATCACTTGACTCTTGTGGGAATTAATGAGTGTGTGACATGTGTCTTTAGTGGTCTAGGTCGAACTATGTGGTCTCCCTTAGCCTATGACACCTATTTTAGCTTTTTCTAGCTTTTTTTGACTAGAATTTCTATGTTGGAAATTCTATATATTCACCTCCTCTCTTCTTTTTGAGGATGGTTTCTCATGTATATTCATTTTTTATTAATATAATTCTCTAATTTGTGGAGAAAAAATTTCTCTCATCTCTTGAATATCAGCAAATTGTATGTGTTCAATTTAACTAGAATTCTAGATCTATTGAGGTTTCTGCAGGAATTCTACATGGTATCAAAAATAGATTAAATCTAGTGGATTGTACATGGTTTTATTTGTAGGTATAGATCATCAGGAGACGCAGAAAGCAACAATGGATCATATCTCTCAGCCCACAAAACTCGTTCTAAATCCTTTCAATTACTTCGAATGGAAGACAGAGATCTCTCTCCTCCTCCGAAGCAAAGGGCTTTACAGGGTAACAATGGGAATGGAGAAAGAACCGACTACTGCAGCAGAGAAGATCAAGTATTTCAATAAATTAGATGAAGCAATTGGGCTAATATGCCTATCAATTTCCATAGATCTCCTCTTTCATGTCAGTGGAGCCACTACTCCCGATGTGGTCTAGACCACATTGGAAGGACTATTTGGCAAGCAGGATGCAATGAGAGTGTATCAACTGGAGAATGAACACATATCCCTAAGACCAATTCATTTCAGAAACCTGAAATAATTATTCACCAAGTTCAAATCCCTCCTCGTTGAACTTAATACATGTGGAGTCAATAAAAAGGAAGATCAGCTCATCCTTTCAATTCTCTCGAAATTAGGCCCTGAATATTCCGTATTTGTATCGTCTTTTCAAGCATCTAAATTGACTCAGGAAACATGGAAAATGCCTCCATTGAATGATTTCATTGCAGCATTGACTCAAGAGAAAGCTAATTTAGTCCAAATGGGTGCCATCAAGCATTCCAAGAACCAAGCACATGCGGCTACTGATGCTCCAAAGAGAAGTGGAAAAGACAAGCAAAAAGGAAAGGGTAAATTTCCTAAATCGAAGAAGGAGAGATCCTCACAATATTCAGAGAACTCTTCTGAGCCTAAGGGTAAGAAAAAGAAGGAAATAACACTTTGCAACTACTGTTCCAAAGGTTTTCATCCCAAAGAAAATTTCATGAGGAAGACTATCGATGAGATGGCTAAGCAATTGCAGCAGCACAATCTCATGGTGCCCCAAAAATGCAAAGAAGAAAGATGATAACAGAACGGGACAGAGAGCAGGAGATGGTCATTCTTTAATGGCTGTCACATCCACTCCATCAGCTTGGATCCTTGATTCAGGTGCATCGAACCATATGGTTTCATCAAAATATGAATTTTCCTCCATCGAAGAAAGCACCAGATCCCCAATTTACTTGGGAGATGCCACACCTGCAAAGGTGTGCGGAGAAGGAATTGTTGATCTTGAAGGGGGATTCTTCACAAATTTACTTCATGTTCTCTCGTTGTTTGCAAATTTTCTCTCGATATATCATATCACTCATTCCATCTATGGAAGGAAGGTGGAGTTCACTCTGGACTCCGCAGTGATTACCGACATTTCCACTGGCTCACAACTTGCACATGGAATTGCAGATCACGGTTCTCGTTTGTATTTCTTATCCCACTTTGTTCCTAAATCTATTAGCACTGTATTTCTGTCACAATCTAATAATATCAACAGTTTATGGCATGAAATATTTGGCCATCTAAACTATAAGTACTTGCATCAACTCAGCAAGGAAAACATGGTAGAAGGATTGCCAGCTATTAAATTCACAAGCGGTGTATGTCAAGGATGCATTCTTGGCAAGCATCCAGAGAAAAAGTTTGACAAAGGGAAGGCACAGAGAGATTCTTCACCTCTTGGGCTGATTCACAGTGACATCACGGGCCCATTCCAGCAGCCTTCAATCAGTAAGGCTCGATATGTACTCACCTTCATAGATGATTTCTCTCGCTTTACTTGGGTATTTTTTTGAAATTAAAATCAGAAGTATTTGAATGCCTTATAGAATTTAAAGCACTTGCTCAGAATGAGTTTGGGTGTAAGATTAAGATACTCCATACAGATAATCGGGGGGAGTATGTCAACAAAGATGTGCAACAAATTTGTATTTATGCAGGTATACAACTACAACACACAGTGCCATATACACCACATCAGAACGGTGTTGCGGAGAGGAAAAATCGGTCCTCAAAACAGATGGCCAATTGTATGCTACAGTCGAAATCATTAGCTCCCAAGCTATGGTCTGAAGCTATTAATTGTGTAGCATACATTCAGATCCGAGTTCCTCACAAATCACTCAAAGGCACCACTCCTTTTGAATGTTGGACCGGTAAGAAACCGAAAGTGTCACACTTTCGCATTTTTGGTTCACGAGCATGGGCTCACATTCCGACAGATAAGAGGAAGGCTTTGGAGCCTCAAAGTGTTGAATGCATAATTGTTGGATATTCTGAAGGTGTCAAAGGATATAGATTGTTGGACTCTCACACTAGAAATTTCATTCTAGCTCGAAGTGTGAAGTTTGAAGAAGAATCACTACATGATTTTTCAGAAGACCCTGTCGAGGATCCGCTTGTTTTCACTGATGAGGAGTCGGAAACTTCTTTGAGCACTTCAGAGAATCCATTAGAGAATCCCTTTGGGTCTAATACAGAGGATGAGGAGCAGGTCATGGCTGCTCCAACTCAGTTTTCAACTTGGGCAGAGAAGACCCTGCAAGATGCGGGTGAACTAGTTGGTGATCCTGCGGATACAAGAAGAACTAGATCACAGTTTTTTGGGGCTCCTCAAACCCTGGCTACCACGGAATCCTTTCTTCCCATACATTGTTATATGACACTTGGTTCAGATTCACAGTCACACTCTGAGGCTGCTAGAAACCCACTTTGGGAGGCTTCCATATATGAAGAGTACTTTGCTCTTATGGACAACAACACATGGGACTTGGTTCCACTTCCAAAAGGAAGAAAGATTGTTCGATGCTGATGGATATATCAAACAAATATTGCTGCAGATGGTGAGATCAGAAAGTACAAAGCTCGACTTGTCGCAAAAGGATACTCACAGGTACATGGCATAGACTACACAGAGACATTTGCACCTGTTGCAAAAATGGACTCCATTCGACTAGTTTTCGCCACTGCCGCTTTTCGCAGATGGGAAGTTCATCACATGTATTACATCCACGAGCTGATCCGTGATAGAGTCATTTCACTGTAGTACTACCCCACAGAGCAGTAGGTTGCAGACATCTTCACCAAGTCCTTCACTGAAAATAAATTTTCAGAACTGAGAGCCATGCTTGGAGTGGTGGAGACAACTGAGTAGGTCACTTTTGGCCACTCAGCATTTTTTTCCTCTTTTTTTTTTGGGGGGGGGAGGGGGGTTTCCCATGAGGTTTTCCCTCTTTCCTCTTTTCATGATGAGTTATTTTATGTAATGAGTACCTAAAATGGCCAAGTTGTCGAGACTCAAATTTTTTGTCATTACAGTTAGGCTTAAAGGGGGGTGTTGGAGCATAACCATAACTTACATTAGTTTATAACTAGCTTAGACTCCTATATCTTGGTTAATACATTCCATCACACTTTATTTCACCTAATTTGGCCACATAGAGAAGAAGGGTGTCTCATCCCTAGATTTTAGGGAAAACTGTTATTTTTAGATCAAGACTCAACTCCCAATTCTTGATTTTCTTGATTTATTCTTGATTTATTCCAACTCCCCCATGAAAAAACTCATCCATTATTGGGGAATGCGCACCTCCTCTTTGAGTGAGATATTTATTCCTTAATTAATGATTTTTGTCGTTACTATTATTAGTAACTGCTATTTCGGGTTAGTTAAGTGAGTTGGAACTGCTTCTCTTGTCAGTTAAGTGAGCTTAAGTGAGATAATGCGCATCACTTGAATCTTGTGGGAATTAATGAGTGTGTGACATGTGTCTTTAGTGGTCTAGGTCAAACTATGTAGTCTCCCTTAGCCTATGACACCTATTTTAGCTTTTTCTAGCTTTTTTTGACTATAATTTCTATGTTGGAAACATAGAAATTCTATATATTCACCTCCTCTCTTCTTTTTGAGGATGGTTTCTCATGTATATTCATTTTTTATTAATATAATTCTCTTATTTATGGAGAAAAAACTTTCTCTCATCTCTTGAATATCATCAAATTGTATGTGTTCAATTTAACTAGAATTCTAGATCTATCAGGGTTTCTGCAAGAATTCTACAGAGAGTTAGGGGAGAAAAATATGTATTTATTGACAACAATATTCTAAATTGAATTTTGTATATCCATTTACTTGCAGAAGTTCTTATTAAGTTAAATAAGTTGAATTAGAAGTTCCAAGAGAATCATGCCAACATTAATTCTATTGCAAATACTTTAGATATTACTATCAACATGCTTCATAAACAATATTTGGGGGGAATATTTGGAGCAAAGGTGGTACCCATATCATTTATTGATGTAGAGCACAAATAGGAACTCTTGAATTTACAGATAGTGTAGGTATGGTACATGTACATCCATTGATGTTTGGGAGTTTTCCCAATACACATAGATCAATGGCACTAGATGATTGCGTTCTTTTGGGAAAAAGATTTTTAATGAATGTGATTGACACTCTGGATATAAGGTTCATAGATTTAACTATATTTGATGTCTCTATGTTTTTTATTCATTTTCATTATTATGAAGATATGGATGGTAGAGACTCTCAAACAAGAATATGGTTAATATGTTTATGTGAAAAATTTAGTTTGGGGGACTCACCTATCGTGGATACTAATATATGTTTGGGTCAGATGGATGCTTTTATTTGTACTATTTATAAATCATACCCAAAAAGAATAAGGTTGGAGCATGGGTTATATGTGGAGGTGAAATTGAATGGTTTGAAGGTTTTCCATGTTTGATGTGACTATGACAAACTATTCATGTTATTTCATCTAGTGTAGCAGTATGTGAAAAAGGCTTCTCAAAATCAAACATGATAAAAAATGATGATAGTTGAAGATTTTATTATGATGAATTGGATGTGATCATGTTTCTTGAACTCTTCGTGCACCTCATCCTCTAAATGATGTAAGTTGGAATGTCATTTATCATGTATGGAAACCAATTAGAAATAGAAAGCCTCTTCCATTGAGGAAATAGTTTCATCTCTCTCATGATGTAAACTCTAATGATTTAGAAGAATGCGAAATGAATAGAAGCAAGTTCATTGAATAATATTTTTTGAGTTATGTTCATTTTGTAAAATGATACTTTTGTGGATAATTACAATTTGAAAGGAAAATATGTTAATGTATTAGGTTTTAATTAAATAGCAAGTTTTTCATTATGTTTTTGGCTAATTTTAAACATTATTAAAACTTTGAAGGGGTAAATATTTTATAAGACCTTTTTATTATCAAGTGGATACTTAATTTACTCGTGTCAATCATAGTACAATTATTTTTGTAACATTTCATCACTAAAAGGTATAGTGTATTTTCCTTTAAAACTGGATTAAGATCAACCTTTCAAAATTAATCACTAGTTGATTTGAATCCCTCTTGACATTCAAACACGTCAAACTTTTACTTGACGTACATATGAACCTACATATGAACCTAATTTGCTTTTTTTTCCACCCCAAGAATATATTCTTAATCCAATCAAGTCAATCTAAAAAATAATTGAACTCTGTCACCCACTAATAGTATTATTTTCAATTGTAATGGTAATTGATTTTTGAGCTTTGGCACCTAGAGGCATAAAAGATGCAAGAAAGATGAGGCACATGATAAGCCTGGGATGGTGGGTGACTCGTTTTTAGTAGAACGACAACAAAGAGTCCACAAAATATAAGAGAAAAACACATAGGGAATGGTGGAAAGAAGAGTAAAGTATATTTAAAAGGAATTGAACATCAAAAAGTTGTCACAATCATAAATATAAATCTTTGCAATAAATTTCAAGAAATATGAGGCTCAAGATAAGCCTTGGATGGTGGGTGACTTTTTTTTAGTAGAACGATAGCAAAGAGTCCAGAAAATATAAGAGAAAAGCACATAGGTAATGGCGGAAACAAGACTAGAGTATATTTACCACGAATTGAACATTAAAAATATGTCACAATCATAAATATAAATAGTTGTAATAACTTTCAAGAAAGATGAGTCACAAGATAAGCCTTGGATGGTGGGTGGCTCTTTTTAGTATAACGATGGCAAAGAGTCCACACAATTTAAGAGAAAAGCACATAGGGAATGGTGGAAAGAAGGAATTGAACATTAAAAATATGTCACAATTCCCAATAGGTGGTGAGGAATTGAACATTAAATATATGGTACACTTCTCGGTACGTGGAACTTATTTATATTGTGTTTTCCATTTATTAAGAACTATCTCTACAATGTGAAACACATAGTTGAGGAATCAAACAATCACACGAATTTTATTAATGTCACCTAGCATACGATTAAATTTATAATTCATTTAAAGTGTGTTGTGGTTTACAGAATCACCATCCTTCTATAATGGAGTGTTAATACTTTGTATTTTCCACCAATAATGTTAGTAAAAGGAATGCAATCTACATTTTTTTGAGGTTTTATTTATAAATGAACATTGCTTCTTGTTTGAAATTGTTGAAATTTTTGTATTGGTTTATGGTGGTTGGTTTGGTTGGTAAAATTGGAAGGTGATATTTTGTTAATCATTTTTTTTTTTTTTATATCTATTAATTTTTTGTAAATGGTTAATGACTAAACAAATTAGTCAAATGTGATAATCGATAAAATCTATGAATCTTGGATTTTTTTCTACAACATAAATTTCTATTTTTCTATACATTTCTCCACTTTGATCTAATCGATAAAAAATGTATTTATTATTGATGAACCATCAATTTTCTTGGACTTGTGACAACATATTACAATTAAGGGAACCCATGTCCCCTAAGGCCATGGCCCAAATCATGTGTTATATGATTATTTTCAGAACTAGAGTTTTCTTGAGTAACATGCAATGAAATTTATGTGTTAAAGGGTCAATTTTTAAGTACTCCAGATTGGAAAAATATGAAAAGTGTACTCATGTTAGCCTTGCCCAAAAACGCTTGTAGGAGCATACAACATTCAATCTATTTCTTAGTTTAGATTTTAAGCCCCCAGCATAAATTTTCCATGTGTCCCTATATAGCTTTTGGAAGCGAGTTGTGACTTGCCATAAAATGTTAACCAAGACTTATATTAATGAATTGTTGATTCCATTGGACTCACGATATAAAATTACAACTAGGGGAACCCCTATCCCTTGAGTTAATGGCACAAACAATGTCATTTGATGATTTATGTGACTAGAGTTGTGCTCAGTAACATCTAATGTAATTTCCAGATTGAAGAGTGATTTTGAAAACTACAGATCATAAGCATGTGGACAACATGCTCATGTGATCCTTTCCAAAAAAAAATTGTAGGGGCTTTTGAAACTCAATTAGACCAGTTAATTTGGTTTTTATACCACTGGAACAGACTCCCCATGTGTCCCTAAATCACTTCGAGAAGTGACTTACAACTCACCATAAAATGATAACTGGAACTTAGATCTATGAACCATCAATTTCATTCGACTCATGATATCTATTCATAAGTAGTTTTAGGAATGTATAACTATTCAAATAGAGGTTTAGCCATAAGAACTTCTTCACTAGAAGTATATGCACCATTTTTCTCTCTAATTTGATCCATAGTATAATTATCTCCAAACAAATCCAACATTGTATGTTCATCCACAAAAACTTGTTTTGATGAAATAATCATTGGAGGTTCACTAGATGTCATAATTGTATTATCCTCTACTGAAATCTTACATTTTGTAACAAGAAATATATAATATTTCCCTTCCAATTACACAAAAATCATTAAAAATGTTTGCAACAATAGTTTTTCATGGAATATGTTAGTTAACCTCCAAACAACATAGTATTTTTTGAGAGTTTGAGGTTGAGATTTGTGAATTTTTTTTATGTAGAAGAAATGTGCTTGTGTTATAGAATGAATGCACATTAATAATGTGCATGTGTTATATAACACATGCACATTAATAGTGTGCATGTATTATATAACACATGCACATTAATAGTGTGCATGTGTTCACATTATTTATACAATGGAATACAACCTATAAGCTATGGTATATTTTCACCTAAATATTATCAGCCTTAACCCCTATCCTTTAACACTTAAACAATATCACCATGAAGGGCCCATGTGGGCAATTTCTAGCCTCTGATTGCAAATATAGGTGTCATTTATAGGATATTCACACTAGGATTGGTATCAAAGTTAGGTATGGTGATCTGAGGCATCGTGTTTGGTTGTAGATTATTATAATCCTCCTTTATGTGCTTGGTCATTTAGGCTAATATTCAATTTTCCTGAACTAAATATATCCATGGCCCTTAGACCCATACCTAACTCTCAAAAATGCTAATTTGGGACCTATATTCCTACTTAGAGGAAAAGGATGCCCTTTAAAAGTCATTTTTGTTAATTCACGATTTCATTATTGGCCCTTAATGCTTAGAATATTCCTTTAGGATCTAAGGTTTGGATTTCTTCCCCTATCCATTTTCAGGGTTTTGAATCCCATACTTAATGTTCAAAACACAATAATGCTAACTATCCCCTTCCAGATAGCAAAGGTGGATTGGAGATGTTCTTTGTGTTGGTTCATTGCATTGTTCTTGCTCTTATATGCCCAAACGATTATTTTAGAACCTAAGGCCTAGGTCTCCTCCATTGATAATGTTGAAGGACCCAAAATCCATGCCTCATGCTCAAAATATCCTAATGATTCCTATATCCCCACTTGAATTCTAAATAAACCCCCTAGAGAGGTCATCTATGGTGGTTTGATGTGTCATTCATGTACCTTTAGCCCTACAACTTGGCTCTGGAGCCAAATTACTGATATTCCTCCACTAACCATGTTTAGAACATGTAAACTCATATTTGGTGCTTAAAAAATACTAATGGGTCTCATATCCCCACTCGGAGGCCAAGGATAGCCTCGAGACATCACATGTGGTTTTTAAAGTTGGAAATCTTTTCTTTAGATTCCTAAAATATTTTTATATGTCGTAGGATAGAGTTTCCTCCCCCATCCATATTCAAGTGCACCTCTTCATTTTGTTTAACAACAAATAATGTTTATCTTTTTAACTTATAATTAATATATTCCTCTATTATTATTCATATATTATCGTGAAATATCTTCAATTTAGTAAGAGGGATTTTCATAAATCGATCAAAGGTATTGATCAATTTATTTTAATTCAATCTCGTGCATTTTTATTTCATTATCAATTTAAATCATATCTGAGCTTTTTGGTTATGTCTCTAATGCATTTTCTGTATTGGATCACTTAAGATCATTCAGGACAAATTCCATATCTTTATCTGATTCAAAATTCCTTCTTGTTAGTGATAAAACTCATCCTCTCTTTGATAAATTGTCTACAGAATCTCTTCAGGACCTCTATTCTATATGACCACAAGCGGTGTCTATTTTCTAAACAAAGAGAGCACTTAATCTCTTATAAACATTGACGATCGTGTTTTATTTGCATGTTGATATGGATGGTTCTCGTTTACTCTGGGACTTTTGTTTTTCGGGACTTCAGCCTTTGCAGACTTCCAACTCTTTTAGAGAAAATTCCACCAGAGTGCATACCAGCACTTCCCTTCTTAATAACCTTCACATGTCCAAGAGTAAGGATCGTAGGCTTAGGCGAAAGGTAGCTCCTGATTTATGGGTATTCAGATATTCATGACTCCGGGACTCCGGGTTACTGGAACTCTGAATTAGTTCAATACCTCTAGAGGTTTACCTACCGAATAAGTCATAAAGATGTGGTGACCACCTACTATCAATTAACTATTCATGCTTGCTCTATTCTTCCACTATGTTTTATCAATGGTTGAGAATGCTCTCGAGGTAGATAAACATTTAGCGTTACTTTGTAATTTCGTCCTTCGGCGATTAACTGATAAAAGAATCTTAGATATCCCCGAAGTTACCAATCCCATAGTGCTGTGGCTTGTTGACGTTACTCTTCACGTGATACTAGTTGAGTGGTTGCTAGGTGTCACCTTGATTCATGAATTTCATATACCAAATGTGCCAACTAGACCTTGACACTTATCATATGTTGATTGGGTCATGTGTCATATTTGTCTTACTATGTGTCTCGTCCTAGCTCAAAAGGAATATTATTTTATTCTTTCTCTTCAGAGGGATTCCACTTCCATATTCTTCAACTTTGTGAACAAATGGTATTGAATGGAATATTTATTTTCGATACTCTGATTTTGAGTGTTATAAAAACTCTTCTCCACTAGACTCCAAACACTTTCCTCTGAACACCAATTAATATTCACCACATGTTACAGCCTTTCTGTACATCGAATAAAGGGTATCGATGAGGAATATTTTGTTTCAATACTATGATTTTGGAGTGTTAAAACAACTCTTCTCCACTAGACTCCAGATACATTCATTCGAACATAAATCAATAGTCGTCATGTGTTACTTCCAAATTAATCAATCATGATCAATTCGAGTTAATATGCACCATTGGTCTAGTCTTATTTTAGACCTACTTTTTCTTTATCTAATGCACTCTTTCTCAATCTGAATAACCCACAAACTGTTGATTTTCCTTGCTATCGATCGATCATTATTTGCTTCATGGATTCGTTCCTTTGGGCATGCTTATCCTATCCTTTCACTTCGTCATCAACGAATGATATTTAATATAAGGTCCGGGATTGATATAATGAACCAAACATTTCGCAATGTTTTTGAATATGATATAATGGTCCATATTTCTACTGCTTCAGATCTGATGGTTGAGATTTAATCCTTCCCAAAATCTGACTTCACCTCGATCTAATGATCTTGGATTGTCCTGAACTGAGAATGAACGACTCCTATCACTTGATCATTTACAAGGGATTCTTCTGTGTAGGATATGGCTTCTGCGTGATTTGACGGTCCAGGATTTTCCTGAGAACTACATCAACGAGCATGATTCTTCCTTGATTCTTTTGGAGTTTACTGTGGGGATTTCAATCTTGATAGAACTTCTGTAATGCGTTGTCCCTTATGTGATTTCCTTCATCCTTTCCATGCTCTGATTATGTGTGTGTATTCTTTGTAGAATCTCCCCTCTATCTCTCCCGAGCTCTAGGAACATAGGATCATTTCTTGATCCTATCGTGATCAACAACGATCATGAATTACTTATGCCCCAAGGTGATATTCCTTTTTCTCTTATTATTGTACATGTTTGACTTATGTTTCCATCAATGACAACACACAATCAATAATTCCAACAATATCCCCCTTTGGCATTGAGGGAAACATATTTGTAAAACAAATGAGTTTGTAACTTTGTTGTCTCTATCACTGATGTCATATTTAAATTTTGGAATTGAATTTGTTTTACTACTTTTTCTCCCCCTTTGACATCAATGAAAAAAAGGGATGTTTCCTTGCTCCCTTTAGGATGTCACTCCCCCTTAGTTGATGCTCCCTCTTTCTATGAATCTCTCCCCCTTTGGACAAGGGATATTACTATAAGAAAATGTTGGTGGCATGGTTGTCAATCATCTCTCTTCCTATAATCATGTTGTTGCAACCAATCATGGGAATAATAATAACTCCCCCTATCTTCTCTACAAGATGAACAATATTTTATTGCTTCAATTTTATTCTACTTCAAATGCTACTACTCAATTGGAACATAGATCAATTGCTCAAGAATGATATTCTCTTCCTATAACGATCCTTGGACTTTTCCATGCATCAGCCATCTAAAATCATGCCACAACATACATCAAGTGTATGTCAATCATACATGCACCAACCATGAAGCAAAATATATATCAATAATATGTGTCAAAAATGAACTAAGCATATGTTAGGATCATCAACAAGTGCCTCTATCAATGTACCAACAATGTTCCTTAAAAAAGTGTCATATCACACATGATATGCCTCTATCATAAGATATATCAATGGAGATCACATTTATACCAGACATGTACCATGACAAATCTACCTCAAAAACCATTCACATAACTTCACTGAGATAATACATAACCAAAATTGTTCCTAGGCAGATGAAGACCTGCACCACACCATGTCAGATCCTACATAGATTTATACCATCAAACCATTCTACTTACAATGATGCTAGTAATCTATTCATTCATTTGTAATCCAAGAGCCCCTTCATTCATTTGTGCTTCAATACTCATAGTGGTATCAACAAGAACAATCTTAACTCTTCCCTAATTCCTCCTTCCTTTCTTGTGTTTATATTTTTGTTGAGGAGGCATTTTAGTAGATCATCAAAATAGTGTTTGAAAATTTCCAAGATCATTATCGCTTAATTCTTCTAGTTGATCTCCTATTGAAATTTCATCATCATCATCATTGTTTTGTGCAACAAAAGCTTCTTTATCCTTTTCTTGAGAATTTTCTTTTTGCATTTTCCATTTTTTGTGTAATGAAAAATTTATTTGTAGGACATTATCAAGTTATGCAATTGTGTCACATTTTTCTTTAGGAGTTTTGTTTTCTTGAGCTCTATCCACTTCATATGCATAACTCGAATTTTCATATATCTTATCAGACACTTCACCCATCATTCTCCTATTGTTAATTTTATCTATTTCAGGTGCAATAACTTCATCACTTTTCTTCCCTTGTACTTTAGCTTTTCTTATTCACATCTTATAATTTTCCTTAATGCTGGAAACACTTGCCTTGATTGAATACTTTGGAAATATACATTCACTAAACTTATAAGCATAATTGTTGCACTTTTGACATTCAATATTGAAGTCTTGTAAGGGAGAGAATGAGTTATAATTTCTTCTTTCTGCATTATTCTTATTGTTTTCATATTTTTAAACATTTTTTGGATTGTACTTTCTATAAGCTTTACAATGTATTTCTTTATGTCCAAAATTATTGCAGGAATAACAATATGCAAGAAAAATATATTGATTTTTATTAGAGGGATTCCTTATGATGATTCTATTCATTTTGTCATCTTTTTCTTTAGTAGGGAGTGCAAATTTATGTTTATTTGGGACATTCTCCAATAGTATTGTCCTTTCCTTATTTCATTCTATTCTTATGGATTTCTTAAGAGAATATGCATAGTTGATTATCTATCTGCCATTCTTATATTCTGTAGAGGGATCATATGCTAGTCTTGTCTTATCATTTGATGATCTCTGATTGCTAAGAATATTGCTCAGGATTTTTGAGTTGTAATACCCCAACGCCGAGCCCTTTCTGATTTGTAATGATGTTTAATGATGTGTATAGGCTGATGAGCCAAGTATTTATAAGCTAGGAGGCTTATAGCATAGTTACCAACTTAACGAGAACTCTACATAGTTCTCGGTTTTTTTTTTGGGGGGGGGTCCAATTTTTTACCCCGTTTTTAAAAATGGTGCTACCGTTAGCACCCCCTCTCCATTTTTAGGTGGTTTTTCGATATTTTAAAATTTTCAATCCACAATGTTTACACATTTTTTCTTAAATGCTTATTTTTCATCTATTTTCATTTTTTTCAATTTATTTTTTATTTTTATTTTTTATTCAATGGTGTTTTTACTCATTTTTCCATGCTTCTTTCAATCTTAAAAATATTTTTTACCATTACTTTTTTGAAGTTACGATTTTTCATATAATTGTGCTTTCTTAATTAATTTATTGTTACATACTTTTAAAATATAGTGGAAAACGTCATTCTTAAAACATTGTTTACCTTTACTTCAATACATGGAAAAAAATTGTAGCTAAATAACACCGATTTTTAATATTTAACAAAAAAATATAATTAATTTAAAAAAAAAAATTAGATAATAAAAAAGATCAAAGAGAAACTTAAAAAACTAAAGAGGAAAAAAAAGAATCAAATATATAAACTAAGCTAAATCTAGAAAAAACAAAACAAAAAAAAGGTGAAAAACCAAATTTAAGGCCTAAAAAGTTTAGAAAAGTTTAAAAAACTCAAAGAACAATTAAGAATATATATTAAAAAGAAAAACAAATTAACACACTTAAACTACAAAATTTAAT
>ML776847.1:1322243-1348036 GCA_009831015.1 Picea engelmannii | reverse complement strand
TCATTACTTCCCTTGAACAATAACTATTGATTATTTCTCATATATTGTGCATGGTGTATTGTGGTGTATTGGTGTAACTCTTATACTATTGTTCATTGCTCATTGGATATAGTTGAATGGTTTAAGTATAAGTTGAAAAAGGTAATAAATTGTACTTGATATTGATTCACCGCCCTCTCAGTATCAACATGGGAATCCTTCAAGGATGCTATTAAGGAACAATACTACCCTGTCGGAAGTTATGACAACTTGTATACCAAATGGACCACATTGTGGCAAGAGAGAGACCAGACAGTGCCAGAGTTCTCAATTATCTTCCATACCTTGCGCACGAAGCTGGGTATAAAATATTTGGAGCGACATATGGTAATCAAGTATCATGGTTCTTTGCATAGATACATCCAGACTGAAATGGAATTTCTGAACATCTCATCCTTGGGCATGGCCTATCGATATGTCATCAAAATAGAGCAGAAGCGCAAACAAAAGACACGACAATTTTGGCCTAGGAACACCTCACAAAAAAAGCTAGGAAAGGGTGGCCCCAACCCACAGAAAAAAGGACAGAGAAAATATGGACAGTGTTAGGAAAACCATCCCAATCTGCAAGCAAAGAAGGACAACGGAAAGAGAAATAAATATACCAGGAAGTACTTCCATAAGAGCCCTTGGAACAACACTGTTGATTGTTGCTCATAGCAGTCGTTGGTGGCCGAAGTTAAAGCCTATGAATTATATGCGGTTTCTGACTCTGTGTTGGAACCAGAAAAGGGAAGAAGGATCATTGACACATAACCTAGTGCCATCGTTTCTACCACCAAGATCCATCCTAGTGAACTAGATGAGCCAGAAGAAGGCGAGCGCCTCTTCCACTCAAAGATTTGGGTAAAAGGCACCCCGTTGAACTTCATTGTTGATAATGGTAGCCAAAAGAACCTCATATAAGCAGAGGTCATCAAGTGGCTGGCTCTCATGACAATGTCACACCCACACCCCTATACCATTGGATGATTCCTCCAAGGAAGCGATCTTCACGTCAGCCAACAGTGTCGATTGTTGTATGACATCAAGCCCTTTAAAGACGATGTATTGTGTGATTTTTCTCCTCTCGATGTTTGTAATGTTCTTTCGGGCCAACCTTATTTATGGAAACGTCATGTTGTATATGAGTCTAGGCCTAGTAGTGTTATTATTACTTTGAACAGAAAATTGTACAGGATACCCGAGGCAGTCCCTCCTAGTGTTATTTCCTTGATCTCTGCCAAGCAATGCAGGAAGGACAACTCTCATACGGGGAAATTTTTCTTCTTCGTGATTTTCTCTCAGAATGAGCAAAATATCATAACCGCATTCAGGGTCTCTGCAACCGACCTCTCCACACAGCAGAAGAAAGTAGATATGGTCATGGAAGAATACTCCAATATCTTCTCCTCACCTATCGAGATACCTTTGTGCATTGTCAGGTCAATCACCCCATCGATTTGACCCCCAACGCACCACTGCCCAATGGGCCAGTCTACCACCACTCTCTATTAGAGAATGAGGAGATCAAGTGAAAAATCCAATAACTTCTCCACAACCGGCACATCCATCCTAGCTCATCACCTTGCGAGAGCCCAATCGTGCTAGTACAGAAGAAATATGGAACCTGGCAACTATGCATTGATTATTGGGCTCTTAATAAAATCACAGTCAGAAATCGGTACATGATTCCCTCAATCGATGACCTCCTTGATCAGTTCACGAGGTCCAAATGCTTCATTAATATTGATGTGAAGTTTGGCTACCACCAGGTCCCGATAGAACAAACAGATGTATGGAAGACTGCCTTCAAGTCAAAGGAAGGTCTTTTTGAATGGTTGGTCATGAACTTTGGTTTGAAAATTTCTCCAACCATTTTCATGAGGATGATGGACAATATCATGTGACCATTCACCAATACTTTTGTAATGGTGTATATGGATGACATTCTCATTTACACCAAGACTTGGGAAGAACACTTGCAGCATATTCAACTAGTTCTGCACACCCTACGGTAGCACAAGCTATACGCCAACTTGGAAAAATTGTCCTTCATCATGGACATGGTCCTTTACCTAGGCTACATCGTTCATCAGCATGGCATACATGTGGATCCAGTAAAGAAAAAATTCATCCGTGACCCTCATCCAAATAACCAGGGGTGGTGGTAAGAAGAAATTTGTGTGGGGTCACTCCCAACAACAGAGTTTGATGATTTGAAGCAGCACTTATGCTCAACCCCAATACTTTCACTATCGGACCTACATCAGCCATTTTAGATCGAGGCAGATGCCTTAGACTATGTTGTGGGCATCATTCCCACTCAACACGGCCATGTCGTGGCCTATCATAGTGATACACTATCAGATGTTGTCCATTATGACCCTACTTATGACAAAGAAATGTACTCCATTGTGCAAGATTTTCGCCAATGGATACATTACATTATTGGGAAGGAGACTATCATTCACACTGATCATAATCCACTGTAGTTCATACAAACACAAGGAAAATCATAGAATGACCGCCATCAGAAGTGTTCCACATACTTGCAACAATTCCACCTCAACATCAAGTATAAAACATGAAGCACCAACCATGTCGCTAATTGCCTCAGCAGACTGCCAGTCACCGCACTCACCACAGTGCTAGATTCTTGTGGCCATGATACCTCTAGATGGCCCCAAATATATAAGATAGACCCATACTTCACCACCACCTACCAAATTTTCGACACAATTGCAGTTGTCGATAATTTCCATCTTCAGGATGGGATGATGTGTCATTTGGGACATCTTTGTGTTCCATCAAGTGAGGGAGCGAAGATGATCTGGGAAGCCCACTACAGTCATGTGGAAGGACACTTTGGTGTCTAAAAGATAGTGGCAATGTTGCAACAACATTTATACTGGTTGAAACTTCGACAGGAGGCCAACAAGTATATCAAGTCCTGCACTTCCTGCGCTATTGCCAAACCGACCACTAAGAAATATTAACTATACACCCCTCTGCCTACTCTTGACAGGCCATGGGAATCCATCTCAATGGACTACATGTTAGGCCTCCTGTCCACCAAGCGGGGAAATGACAGTGTTTTTGTGGTTGTTGATCCCTTTTCTAAGATGACAATTATGGTCTCCTACAAGAAGAGCATCACAGTACAGGCCTAGCGAATAAATCATAAAAAGTGTATATGTTAATGTATATATGTTAAAATGTGTATATATGTTAAATGTGTATACCTAGCGAATAAATCATAAAATTGTGGTGACCACTTGTTGTTGGTTAAATATTCATTCTTACTCTATTATTCCACTATGCTTGATCAACGGTTGAGAATTCTCCCGAAGTAGATCAACATTTGATGTTACTTCACGATTTCGTACTTCGACGATTATCTAATAAAATAAACTTAGATATACCCAAAGTTAGTAATCCCCGCGTGATGTGGCTTGCTGACATAATTGTTGACGTGGTACTCGCTAAGTGGCTCCCATGTGTCACCTTGATATGTGACTTTTGTATACCAAATTTTCTAACTAGACCTTGACACTTGTCATTTCTTGATTGGGCCACATGTCATATTTTCTTACTATGTGTCTCGTTCTAGCTCAAAAGGAATATTCTTTGATTCTTTGTCTTCGGAGGGATGCCACTTCCACATTATTCATCTCTCTAAATGGATGGTATCAAATAGAATATTTTTTTTTGATACTTTGATTTCTGAGTGTTATGACAACTCTTCTCCATTAGACTCTGAACACTTTCCTCCGAACACCAATTAATAGTCACCACGTGTTACAACATTTTTGGACATTGAATAAATGGTATCGATGAGGAATATTTTTTTTCAATACTCTAATTTCGGAGTCTTAAAACAACTCTTATCCATTGGACTTTGAATACCTTCCTCCGAACATAAATAAATAGTCGTCACATGTTACTTCCAACTTCATCAATTCAGATCACCCCGAGCTAATCTCCACCATTGGTCTAGTCCTTCTTCAAACCTACTTTTTCTTTATCTAATTCTCTCTTTCTCAATCTGAATAACCAACAAACCATTGATTTGCCTTGCTATCGATCGATCATTATTTTATTCAGAACTTCATTCATTTGGCCCCGTTTATCCTATCCTTCCACATCGTCATCGATGGTTGATATTTAATCTAAGTTCCATGCTTGATCTAATGTCCTATATCTTTCCCAAAGTTTCTCAATATGATCTAAGGTTCTATACTTCTATTGCTTCATATTTGACGGTTGAGATTTAATCCTTCCCAAACTCTAACTTCACCTCAGTCTAACGGTCTTGGATTGTCCCGA
Organism: Picea engelmannii; assembly: GCA_009831015.1. Classification (NCBI taxonomy): domain Eukaryota; kingdom Viridiplantae; phylum Streptophyta; class Pinopsida; order Pinales; family Pinaceae; genus Picea; species Picea engelmannii. The sequence continues at coordinate 1,343,689 of ML776847.1, read as the reverse complement.
ACTGAGAATGAATGGCTTCTGTAACTCGATCCTTTACAATGGATTCTTTTGTGTAGGCTCTAGCTTTTGCGTGATCTGACAGTTCAGGATTGTGTCGAGAACTACATCATTAGAACAAATTATTCCTTGATTCTTTTGGAGTTTACTGTGGGGATTTCAATCCCAATAACACTTATGTAATGCACTCTCCCTTATGTTATTTCCTTCATCATTTCCATTCTTTGATTCTATGTTTGTATTCTTTGTATAATCTCCAGGTTATCTCTCCTGAACTTTAGGAACATAGGATCATTTGTTAATCCTATTGTGATCAACAATGATCATGAATTGCTTCTTCCCCAAGGTGGCCTTCCTTTTTCTCTGATTATTGTACATGTCTGAATCATGTTTCCATCAATTACAACACATAATCAATAATGCCAACACCTACTTCTTCAAAAACCAGGATGCTAATATGCCCTCTAAGGTGCAATGGATACACTTGGGAGGTCATGAGTGTGGTTTCAAGGTGTTTTTTTTGTACATGGATGCACAAAATCCTCCTTTAATTCTTAAATCCTAGGTTTCCTCCCACCACCATAGTGAGGACCCCTTGACCCACAAATTATCCTTGAAAATTGTAATGGTGCACATAACCTAACTTGGAGGACAAATGTTCACTTGGGGGCTCATTTGTTTTGGTTCAAGGTGTTTTTCTTGGGCCTTGATTCATATAATATTCATTTATGGAAAGAGACCAAGGTTTCCCCCCAAATTATATCTAGTACTTTGATACCTAGACCTAGTGCACCAAAATTCCTAATATCATTAATATGTCCACTCCAAGGGAAAGGATATGCTTAATAGGTCATATGTGGTGGATCAAGGTGTCATTATTGAACATGGATTCTTAAAATATTCTTTTATATCATAAGGCCTAATTTTCATCCTTAAACCATGTATACAACCCAAAGACTCATGTACCTAGTATCAAATATATCCTAATGGTATCCATATCCCTACTCAGAGGAAACAATATCCTTGAGATGTGTTTTGTAGTGGTTTAAGGTTTTTTTCATAGCCATGTATTCCCAATGATTGCTTTAAGGTCTAAACATTATATTTCCCCCCATGATCACGTGAAAGGCCTCAACACCCGTAACTAGTTCTCAAAATACTATAATGATTCCTATATCCCTACTCGGAAGACAATGATGCACTCGGGATGTCCTACGTCGTGATTTTTGTCATTGGTATTCACCTTATATTCTTAGAATCTTCCTTTACATCCTAAGACTCGGGATGCTACATTAAACCATGTCCAAGGCCCTACGACTAATACCCAGTGTTGAAATCCTCCTAATTCTAATCACATTCCAACTAATATGTGAACAATATCATTGATGGGTCATGTGTGGTGGTTCAAGGTGTTGTTCTTGGTCTTTTATACCTAGAATATTTTGTTATGGCATAAGGCCCAAGTTTCCTCCCCTAACCATGCAAAGGACCTTCGTACCCATACCTAATTATAAAATCCTCATGATGTCATTGATATTTCCAGTACTTGGAGGTGAAGGATACCCTAAGTAACACCTAAAAGTACCATAAGTGACCTCATGAGGGTTTAAATTGTCCTACTACCAATAATATGGACACCATTAGTATGTTTTACACAACAAGAATGGGTCTCATGACCCCTATCATGGGAGGGGAAGAAAAACACAAGCCTTAGGCCTTAAAAAAATACTCTTGGGCTTGATGTCCATGGACAAGGCCTCAAACCACAACATAGATGTTTTCTAAGGGATATTTGGCCTCTTAGTGGGATATAAGTCAATTTCATGTTTTAAGAACCACATTTGGGCCATTAAAAAGGTTCTTGGTGACCCTCAAAGGCACCCAATCGTTGAACTTCCTCTTGTAAGAAAGGTTGAATGACAAATATTACAATCTAGGCCATTCTTGAATCCAAAATCAATTCCATACTTAACCTTATCAGAACTTGTGTTATACCTTCATTTACTTCTTATTTTCTTTCAAACAATGGATATGTCAAAACATGCACTTGAAGAACTTTAAGAGTTCAACAAGGCTTTCCTAATTCTTGACACATTGTTCAATACTTCCCTAATTGGATTGTTATAATAAGGTATATTTTATGAAATTGGCTTCTTCATAACTTGAGGGTATTCACTCTTCTTATGACATCCATTTGTGCCTCTCATTTTCATATACCTTTGTATAATCAAGTGAATGAGAGGTGTATGAAATTCGTTAGGATAGAAAGAGGAATTAAAGTCCCAACATTAGGCTTGGGAATTGATGTAGATAGGGTGATGAAGGAAATCCAGCCTTAGCGGGGATATTTAGGGTCTATGATACTAAAAAGTCTTAGTGGATGACACTTTTCTTGATGATACTAAAAAGTCTTAGTGGATACTCAACAAGATAGATTCTTTAGAATTAATCGGAGGATACTCAACGAGATATATGCTTTTGAATTAATGAATGGTATCCCAAGGGTGCTAAGGCCTCATCGAAAGATTGGTCAAGTGACAAGGTTCAATGAAGGGGCAAGATAGAAGTTATATGACAAAGTAAAAATGTTCTTACAACAAGTATAAGTGCCAATACAACTTGAAGGAAAGGACAAAGTCTTATATCAAACAATAAATGCTTTCACTATTCAAGATAGGTACATTAACAATGGTGCATGAGAAACAATCATATAACAAAAAAGACAATGGTATCTTTCAAGTACAAAGACTGTCAATATGTAAATGATTTTTAGTAATAAAGTATCACTAATGACTGCCCAAGAATGTAATTCAAATACTACTTCTCCAAGGTGTAATCAAGAGCACATAATGACACTTTATTCAATGTAATTTCCAGATCATGGATGCATGAAATATGACAGTGCAAAGAGTTATTTTCAGCATATAAATGATTGTCCAATCAAGCTTGTATTGTTACCACTTCAATGTATAATTAAGACAAGTCAAAGATCAAGCTTGTGTATAATTCCCAACAACAATATATATGTAAACAATGATTGTTCAAGATGTAATTTCCAACAAGCGAGGAATGTAAATGACTATCCAAACATGTATTGATTTCTATATTATGACTATCAAAGTATGTCTTAATTTGAGACAAGTCAAATCTAAAGATTACGAGTAAATCCTAGAAACAATATGTGTGTAAACAATGATTGTCCTTCAATGTAATTTCCAGCAAAAAGAAGCATGCAAATGACTGTCACACTTATCTCTTTATAGCCAACTAAGACTGCATTTATAGTGGATAATACTAAAAAATATTAGTGGATAATATTTACGAAAAAGGCTTGGTGGATGACACTTTTCTTGATTAATACTTGTTTTCAGTGTCCTTGTAAACCTCGTGATTTGTTGATACTGAAGTTTACCTCGTCTTTATAAAGTTTTCATAGCACTTCTCCCATAATGAACACTACAAAAACACAAGGAAAACTGCTCCATACAACTAGATTTAGGGTCATGTATTCAAAATGGGACTTGATCATGTACTCTGTTTATGTTGCAATATAAAGCCTTGATTTGGAAAATCAAATATAGAAAAACTATTAGTTTTATGACTCCTCATCATTTAGGATTTATTTCAAATGTTGGCATGCAATATTTTGTTGAGGAATTCTATCAAATTGTTGGCAATGAAATAGTGTTCAAACTCTAATTTTCCCTACATGGACTTGAATATGAGATGCTTGCATAGAAAGTGAAAGAATAAATTAGAGTGGAAACCCTTCAAGAGTAGATTAATTATTTGGTGAATCAAGATCTTAATGTCAATTTTAAGGCCTCGCGAATTTTAAGAATATTTAAGAGAGTTAGTTGTACTGTATCCGCCATTAGTTAGATCCAAAAACAATATCTGAAGATTTTTCTTCAGAAAAATAATGGTTCAAATCAAAGATACCTTCCCCCTCATTAATGTAAGTCAAACCATTCAAGACTCCCCTCTCTTAACTTTCCTTTGGTTCAATCCCTTGCCACACTATTTCATTAGTGTCATGGCCATGAGAATAGGGCTATGATTAACCTTTATCCTTGTTTATTCCTCCAATATTTTTCTATTATTCATCATTTTGAGGATCCTTATCCCTTATTATGACATTGAATGCAATTGAATTTCTCATTTACTTATGTCATAGTAATTTTGTAATGCCATAAGGAAGAATTGTTTTACACTATTAACACACCCATATTGACATCATATTTGTATCTTTATATAATTCCTAAAAGAGATATGAAAGACTGCATAGTTTTTATGGATTGCACATTTAAAACTTTAAATAAAAGTCTTGAGCATGTAGTTGTTGTAGGATAAATCGGTAAATGCGGACACAAACTAATCTCCCTAGATCCACCTGGATCTAGAAAAAAACAGGACATGACATGATGCTTTCCCTAAGTTACAATCATTGATCTAAGTGTCAAAGAAGGAATTGATGACTTACCATTGAAATCACTTCCTTATATCTGTGTTGTTCCTGCTTCACTCCGGTCCTCTTGTGAAACCATATCTGCTATGACACAAACCAACCAAAGTGAAAGCAACTATGATAGATTCAATGAAAACTTAAACATGTGATCAAGGATTCATGTAATAAAATGAGAATAATTTTATGGGAAAGAAACATGCCACTGTATTATATTGAATAAAAGTGGAAGATACAGCTGAAATTCCTTGATGTTGCAAGTTCCCTTTTAGTGGTCCTTCATTCCAACACACACATATACTTGTTCTAGAGTTTGCATGAAGGTGATCTTCAAAATCTTGATGGGCAAATGTAAACCTTGAGTATCAACTGAAATAATACTCTTCACACAATCTCCAGCCTATTCTTCCATCAATCCTTTGCTCAACTTTGCTTAACTATGCTTAACCTTTTCCATGAGAATCCCATTATTATATAGGAGAAGTTGAAGTGGTTAAAGGGATGAGGATGATCCCACCAGATCATAGAAGTCAGTAGGATCGTAACCATACGGACGCCACCTCACATTCCAAAATATTCCCCTTCTAGAAACTTCTTGAACCTCTTTCCTCTTTTGGGTTTCAAACGTCGCCGCACCCTACCTATATAATAGCCTGTGGAAATCCCACAGGCCAACTATAGATCAGCCTGCAGAAATCATGGATTTCTGCACTATACACTATGGGTATCCTGCGACGTCTTTCTAAAAAGTAGTCTTACAGGGGAGGAAAGAAGTCACTTTTCTCAGGAAAAAGATGATTTTGAGGGCCTGATTACATGTTTGTAAAGTCATCATCAGTGTGACCAAAATAATGTGTAATAGAATGCCCCCCAAAGTATGAGGTCGGAACTTTGTGAAAACCTAAATACTTTATAAAATACATGTGTGTGTCGGGAACAAAGAACGCACCAATCGGGAACCTGCAAACAAACAAGCATCTGCACAATACGATACCATGTCTGAAGTAGGCATTCCCATGTTCATACTACAAATGATTGAACTCATAAGTGTAATACATGGCCACGAATGATACATTGGGGATCCATGTCATCAAAATGTTACATAGCCACAAGGAATACATTGTGGATCTATGTACGAGAAAAATTAGGGTGCAAACTTAGCCACGAGACATACAAAGTGGATCCATGTGTCAATACAAATCATCAATATTCTATCAAAACCTATACCATGAATGATGAGATCCAGGGTTTTCAATACCATCGTTCATAAGTACGAATCTAGCCATGTGATTACAGGTGTTGGATTCGAACATGGTTAGAAACTGCTTGATTACCGGTTATTAATGAAAAATGTTAACAAGTGTGAGGGAAATCACCATTAATTTCAATGAATCCCAAGGTACTATAGTACAATCCAACGAACATGAATAAATGAGTTGAAGTCGAACATTCGATGGAATCTTTTGATCAGGGACCAATGATGTGAATCCACTGTCAAGAGCGAAGAAACCTTCCACTAGGGCATGTGGGCTCTAGGGCACTAAATGATTTATAAGTCTCATCCCTGGATAATGAGTTGAAGTCGACAGGAAGAGACTCGTCACAGGAGGGCCTTGATGTATCCCCAATCAATGACATGAAATAAGTAATAGATTCAGGATAGATTAAAACATGAATATGATTTGAAACTGACACAGGGAAGGCCGACATGGTAGGAATTGACAACTGCAGATGGCTGACTCAAGAGAGGGATTATTTGGATTGCTCTTGAACATATGGATGACATGACGATAGTCTTGGCAGCATTGAATCAAAGATGACCCAAGATATAAACTTGTAAAAATTCAGACGAGAGACAAATGGATTTCCCAACCCGAATTCAAATGATGAAAAAGGGGATGTCATGTTCAAGAGCGACTCTTCACTGCCACTAACACGGATACAGAGACACATTTCTTTCCTAAATTTTCCTCCGCCATTTCTGGTGAGTACCTCTTTATTTTTACACAATCTTGAGGAGGATAACATATACTTGTAATATAACCTCATCCTTTAGATGAGTCCCTCAGAGTATTTTTAATGAACCCTAAGAAGGAGTGGTTCGGTCCCATGTGGGTCTTTCAATGTTTTTTTAATGAGTCCAAAGATAGAAAACTCGAGGGTTTTTCATGTTTATAGAGTCTTAAAAACACTTTAAGAGAAATCTCTCAGTTCCTTTTTTCGTAAAATAGTTCGACAGGACCGAAAAAGTGATAAACTATCTCCCATTGAACGTTTTATTCAAATACTTTTACGAGCATGAACAAAACAAGGTCGCTCAACAATCTTTTCATTTTTATGGAGTGTGAAAAGAGCTTAAATGATACTCCATGTGTGTCATTTTTCGTGTTACCATGGAAAGTACGAAAAGATGACAAAAGTATACTCAGTTGCGTTTTGATAAATTTTCGAGCACGAGAATGAATGAAGAGTGAACTCGAGGTTTTACTAGAAAACCCTAAATAGTATTGATATGCGTAATGAAGAGAAAACAAATTAGAGAACAAACATCCATACTCTGTTAATTAGGACTCTAGTCTTCTTCCTGCAAGAAACAAGACACTCACGAGGCTATTAGACTTGAGGGTTTATACCAAAATGCATTTATATAATATAAAATATTATGAAAAAAGGTAAAAAGGGAAATAAATAAGAGTGGGAGCTCTTTTTACCATTTCATTTGCATTGGGTCAAGAAATTTTCTAAAAACCCCTTTTTCACCCCTTACTTCGACTATCAATTGCGAGGATCACAGGCGACTATTCGGCGAACAGTCTTCGTCAAGATGGTATGCTCTTCATCCTCTTGTTTTTGAATGGATTGAAATTCGTTTTTAGTGTTTAAAATATGTGTTTTGGGTGAGTTTTTGGGCCGGTAGGCGTGTGCTGGGGTCGGCGCAGGTGACTAGTATCCGGTCCTGCGGAAATCAAAGATTTCCACAGGTGCCCAATGGCTCACCTATAGAAATACCACACTGTAATTGAATCCCAGTTGCGACAGCCGAAAACCCAAAAAGAAATGCATGTGTTGGACCAAAAAGAATTCAAAAAATGATGATTAAAGTTGCTAACTGTCTTCTCTCATCTCCATGAAGGTGTTTGATTGCCAAAATGTTGGAGTGCAGAGAATGAGAGCATGAGGATGATGACTTCATGGCTTTGAATGATGTGGGCATCGTTAATTCCCTTCGATAGTGTGGCTTGTTAAAGTTCTTCAAAATCCAAGGCATGAGAGCCCAACTGAGACTATTAGAGTACTTGGTCCATATGTGGGATGTGGACCAACATGTGTTTCATGTGGGTGTCCATATTCTTTTCTTGGACATCGAAGATATTTAATTTTTGACGGGGCTATTCCATCATGGGGCACATGTGACCCTAATAGGGGGTCGAGGTGGTGGCTTGTTGATGAGTGAGTACATCCATCGACATTGCGAACCTGAGTCAGAGAGGTGCAAAGGTAAAGTGGCCATCAGAGGATTTTAGGATCTGACTCTCAGAACCATTCTCTTTACTATTGCATGGATGGCGGGAAGTGCATCGTCATACATGGCCCTCCGGAGTTATTTTCAATACGCCATTAAATGCACAGAACCTCAAGTGCTCAATTGGTGTGATGGTGTGCTCCATAGTATGAAGAAACAACTTACTAAAAGTAAGAATGGAGACCTAAAGCAGTTTGGGTATGGGTACATTTTGGTGTCTTTCTTCTTAGAAAGAGTCCCTCATTTGCGGTTGCAAGTAGATTGGGGAATACCAGTCCCACGAGACCCAAGAATGAAACGGTGGTGTGACCTTATGGCGCAACATGTAGCGGGCCCCATTATCAAGTACAATGCTACATTTTTTTACTGGTTAAGGCCCCAAATTTTGATGATTGATGATTATGCATATGTTGGCTTGGATTTTCGGGGCAATCCTGACTTGGTTCTCCTTGAGGGGTTTCAATGGTGAAATCTAGGTTAGAAAGACATTTTGTTCTTTATAGTGTTTTTGTGGATTTTTGGGATATAAGATGTTTTTTGTGTTTTCGATCTAAAGACTAATAAAAAACATTTGACCATGCATATGTAGGTCCACACTGGAATCCGTGAACATCTTCGATCCAGAGATGAGGAGAGGCAGGTGTAGTAGCAGGGTGGGATGTTGGCAACTATGAGGAAATGGAGCATAACCTAGAGGGTCTGACAATAGGCATTCCCGACATCTCGATCGAGGAGATCCCGAGGCATTATCAATGCCATACTGTAGGCATGTCTAACTCACTTAGTCGGTTACTTCGTAAGGTGGTACAAGCAGTAGTATGCTACCATGAGAAGCATGCATGATTTTATTTTGTAGAAGCCATGGGCTTCATATTTTGATATTTTGGTCCTTGGATGGAAAACATTTTTGTAAAACATTTTATCGTTATATATATACATGAGGCTTCTATCGGCTTACTCTGCTTCTATATACAATGTTTAATGTGTGATTGGATTTATAAAATTATCAAATGTCTGTCTAACACCTAATTAGCTAGAGCAGCAGTTAATGTATTTAGACATCTAGGAATGTGTTGATATTCAATATAATTGAAATAGTGTTCCAAGAGGCGAATTCAGAGATATACCCGTAACAAAGTAGGACTTTGGATAGTATAAAAATTATTTAACTAGACCACTACTAGATGCTAATGAAGTCATACAACGAAGTGACAAATCCCAAGTGAAATAACATCGGTAAATAATTCGATGAATGCACTATATTCTGTGATATTATTGGTTGCACGATCGAGACAAACACCTTGTAGATTGATAAGTTTGTTGGTAGGTGCATAGATTTCCCAAGCAACAGAAGCTAGGTTCTGAGTACTATGGCTAGAACCATCAACGAAGTCAATATAGGGTAGTGAAGACACCGACATCTGGAAACCAAGCACAACGCAAGGTAAGCAGTTGGGGGTGGAAACCAAATAACAAAAAGAAAAAAAGTAAAACACAAGAGTATGGTACATTAAAAGTACAAGAACTCATGCAAAGACAATCTAAGCATAGTACTTCTTCAAGTAAAGCCCATTTTTGGGTTCACTCAAAGGAATTCCATCATAATCTACTAACTCGTAAGCTCCCTTCTCTAACACTCATTTGAATATATATGGACATCGCCACATAGATTCAAATTTTTCAACTCCTAGTAGATCACGATCTTGTTCATAGAGGAGAACTAGATCTCCCTCAGAGAAAACATGTGGTTTGACATGCTTGTCATATTTGGATTTTACATGTTTCTTTTGGGTTTCAATAACTAGGGTGGCATCACGATGGGTCTCATCTAATTGCATAAGATACAATAGACGTTCTTCTTCGACGGAGGTGTTTGGGAGAAGTTCGACGTCTAGCTTCAAAGATGGTATTTCACATTCAATCAGGAGAATGACTTCAATGTCATAGACTATTTGAAAAGGGGTAAATCCCATAGCAGGCTTCATGGATGTATGATAGGCCCATAATGCTGAAAACAACATCGTGTGCCAACTGGTCTTATGTATTCCTATTATCCAACAAAGCATAGTGATAAGGATTTTATTTATTGCTTCAACTTGGTTGTTGACCTGTGGATAGTAGGGGGTTGAGTTTTCATGTCGAAGACCCAACTTGTAGGTAAGTTCAGACATCATAAAGTTTCGAAAATGGCTACCGTGATCAGTAACGATAGCTTGCGGGATCCCGAATCGAGTAATAATATGATTAAATATGAAAAGGGATGCACATTTCCTAGTATTGTCGAATGTAGGCATCGCCTCGGCCCATTTCGTGAAATAATCCACGGCTATGATAATGTATCCATGCCCTCTGGCCAAGTGAGGGTTACATGTCATGAAATTGATACCCCATTTTTTGAAAGGTCTGATAGAAACTATAGGGTGTAAGGGAGCGGGATGTGATCTTATTTTATTATTGTACGTTTGGTAAGCATGGAATTTTTGGACGGTGGTAATACAATCCTTAAATAAAGAAGGCCAAAAATACCCTTCTCGTAAGATCTTTTGGGTAGTAGCATACCTAGACATGTGACCACCACATGCTCCAGAATGGAAGTCATTCAATGATTTCTCAACCTCATCATAGGTGAGACATCATCGAAAAATGGAGTTAACCCTGCGACGATAAAGAGTGTCACCAAGGATGATATATTGATGATCTTGATATCGTATACGACAACGGTTAGCGCTATATAGGTCGGGGAGGAAAGTTTGAGTCTGGAGATATATAATAATATCTCTATACCAAAGGTCATCAGAACTGATCAAAAAAAGAGATTCATCGGGTAAAGAATCTTTTGTTACATTTTATGTCTCAGTGCAGGGAAGGTCACACATCAGTTCGACAAACACCAAAGATTTCTTAGACTTAACGTGTTCAAATTCTAAGTCAAACTCTTGGAGAATCACTATCCATTTAGAGTGTTTTCCCCCTAGAAATTGGCATGTAAGAATGTGTTGCATGGGGTTGCAATCGAAAATTACAGTGGCCTTGCGTAATAGGATGTAGTGACAAAAACGTTGGACAACTTGAACAACTGCCAGGGCCAGTTTTTCAACATGTAAATATTTGGTTTTGGTGGTCATCAGACTTCAACTCAAATAATAGATGACATGTTTGTTGTGTGAATCATCTTCTTGGACTAGAACCATGGCGATGGTAGAGATCGAAGCAATGAGATAAAGGAAGTAATCTCGAATATAATCGGGTGGGAAAAGTAACAGGGTATGGGTTAAAGTTAGTTTCAAAGATTTGAAAGCTTTGTTGGCAGTGGAATCCCATACGAACTCAGAACCTTTCTTTACCAGTCGAGTAAATATGAGCGTTAATTGAGCATAGTTTGGTATGAAATGACGTAAAAAAAATTCCTTCCCTTACAAACTTTGAAGCTGGCGAAGTGAAGAAAGAGGAGGGAGATTGAGGATCACCTCGACCTTCAAAGGATCAACCCTGATCCCCTGGTGTGAAACGATAAAACCTATAAGTCGGTCGGACTCCACATAGAAAACACATTTGTGTGGGTTTAAGTGTATACGATAGAACCGACAACGAAGGAAAATGGCTCGGAGGTGTGCGGAGTGGTCACTACGATGCATGGAATGTGCCAGTAGGTCATCTAGATATGGTTGTACAATGTGCTTGATATCATGAAAAGCATAAGACATGGAACGTTGAAAATTCACACCGACGTTCTTTAAACTGAAGGGTATTTTCCGGTAGGCAAAGGTGCCCCAAGGACAAATAAAAGTGGTTTTGTGTTGATCCGCAGGCAAGATGTTGATTTGATTATAAACAGAGAAACCATCCATTAAAGAGAATATTTCACTCCTGAGACAATCGTCGATGATCTGGTCAATGAAGGGGGTGGGAAAGTTGTCCTTGGGACAAGATTGATCGATATCCCTATAATCAATGCAGACATGGATCGTACCTTGTTTCTTGTTAATCAGAATGAGATTGGATACCCAATCAGTTAAAGCTATAGGATAAATAAAGCAATCTTTAATAAGTTTTTCGACTTCAAGCTTAATAGCAGCTGCTTTATGGGGGTGGACCAGACGAAGTATCTACCAGATGGGTCTAGTGCCCGGGTACATCTTAATTTCATGTACAATAATATCAAGGTCAATACCCGACATTTCTTCATAACTCCAAGCGAAGATGTTACGAAACTCTTGAAAAAGTGATTTATATGTGACAACCTCGTCAGTGGAGCATGAAGCTCCAATGTGAACATTTTCAACAACTCCGGGTTTAATGGATATGTCGAGGGGAATGGTGGGAGAAATATTACTTAACTTCCCTACATATAACATGTTGTGTGATGACTCAAGAATAGAGGAAATGACAACAATAGTTGACAAAGTCAAGATCCGTTGGTAACTCTCGATGGTGTGTTGTTCGAGGAAGAGAATGGAACGATGATGTCCATCATCCCAAGGGGTGTCTTCCATCGACATAACTGACATAATCATCTCGTCCATGGGAAAAATAACATGGAACGAGTCAGGAGATGAATCACTGAGAGAGAGGGTAGAAGGGGTTTCCGATTGAATGGCTTGATAGAAGGAGTCAACCGGACTTAAAGGCATTTGGTTGTCATAGTGAGGATAATCACCAGGTTCAGATATTACCCATGGGTCGGAAGATGTGTGAGTGTTGCGAATGGAGGTGGGAATCATATTGATCGAGGCAACCAAAGGAGTTGGAACATAGAGAGGTGGGATCGGGAATGTACCCATCAGAGTCGAATCCTTAAATAGGCCCACACCGACGTTCTCATACCCAGGCGGTGTCTTCGAGATAAAAGGTACATTGCTAGTATGGGTGTCAGAGTTTAAAAAGGCTAGTTGGTCAACAGTAATGACCTTTCCCTGATGTGGAAAATGTATAACACGGAAAAGGGTAGACACAATGATGTGCATCGCATCAATCTAGCTACAACCAAGTAAGAGGTTATAATCGAGAGGTGCATCAAAGACCTCAACTTCAACATTGACTGATTTGCCTTCCAATGTAATATGAAATGAAGAAAGTACACCGTAGAGCTTAAAGCCAAATCCATTGAAGGCTTTAAGCATGTTATGTGATTCAGTAAGAGGAGGAGAGTCTATGGCCTTCCAATAGGAAACAGACATTACACATGTCGAGGCACCCTCATCAATAACAGTCCTACAGATGTTCTTGTCAGAGACAAAAACTTGTATTTGGAGTGCTAGTTGAGGGGGGAGTCTCGGAATGTGATCTTCGAGGTCAAAAATTATCAAATTTGTATCCATAGGATCAATTCCACCGATAGCCTTTAGCAGTGCTTTTCGTTGAGCAGGGAAACTTTGAAGGACTTCGAGAGCCGACATCGCAGAAATTGCTTGCACCAGATCTTCTACAATACTGCAGTTCTGAGCAGTACGTGCATGAGGGTTGAAGGTGGACTTTCGAACAACACCCATTGAGGGAGGGTGAAGAACTATATCGAGACTCAATCGTTCATGATGAAGAGGACCGTTAGGAGGTGAAGTTGAGGGAGGTTGTTGAACCAACGAAGGTGGTATATCATCAACCTTCTCCATTGCAAAAGAGTAATCTTTGGCCTGAGTGGTAATTGTAACATCATTCTTTCTAGAATCACCAGTACACATGATTACATTAGAAGTAGTGGAGGGAGAGGGTTGATCATGGATGACCAATTGGGCCTACTATTGAGAAGGGAAAAGTTGAGACAAAATGACAGGTGTGGGAGGTTTCACAGTCCCTTGGAGGAACTTAGTAACCTCAACCCATCTTGGACAATATTTCATATAGTGATCGTCACCACAGATAAGGCAAGGGTATCAGGGTTTTCTCTTATCCTTATCATCAACAGGTTGAGTTTTGTCTTTCTCAGACTACAGGTTATTTTTATCCTCCTTATTCTTACCCTTCCCTTTTTTATATTTATTCTTTCCGGCAGGGGTATATTGAACAGAGTTAACCTTAGAGGTTTTTCCACCAAGAGGAGTAGGAGACAGAGGATTTTGAAAATTAGAAGCATTAGACTTGGGGTTGGTGGGAGAGGCTTGCATAGTTTGAGGTTGAGCATGAAAAGTGCCAATCACACCATCAGTCGCATGAGAAGTAGTAGGGGTAGTTGAAGTAGCGGTAGTAGAAGGGTGAGGTGCATCAGGGAGTAAGTTGTAAAGAGTACCCATTTGTGAATAAACGAGGTCAAGACACTGAGTGCTACTGATAGCCTGTTCTTCGGTGACAACTCCACCGATGGAAATATCATGAGAAATTTCATTCATGAATGATTTCGTGAACCACTCGGCCAACAAATGACCGGGAAGATCGAGTTTGATCAAACTTCGTCTTCATCTCCACTCATGATTGTGATCAGAGATGTGAGTGGCCTTAGTTTTCTTGAAGGAAATTAGGATCTTGGTTCATGTTTCATAACAGATTGGTAATTGGTAGTGTGTAAGGAAAGCCATGGATAGGGTATTAAAGTCAGTGAAGAAACCTCGTGGTAGTTATATATACCACTTTGCAGCCGAACCCGTGAGAGTTCATTGGCAGAGTCGTAACCGAATGGAATCATCCATACCCGTGAGAGTTCGTTGGAAGAGTCGTAACCAAATGGAATCATCCATCAAAGAGTTGGATGAACACCAAAGGTGGAAAGTCATGACATGGTTGTTCGGATCCTCTCCCGGTTTACCGTCAAATTTTGAAATGTCGGACGGTAATTTAGTCGATATGACGAGCCAGTGGGGAGAATGTAGGATTGGATCATTCAAGATTCTAGACAAATCAGGTAGATCCAAAGTGGCTAAAAAGGGTAATTGTCTATTCACATGAGGATACTAGTGACTTTGGGAAGGGATTCCCATTGGTATACCAGTAGGACCATAAGCAGTCTGCATGTGAGGTGAAAGTCCTAGCAGATTTTTATGTGTGTGCGGAGGCATGTAGCCCATAGGGTTGTACTGATTGGGGATGTTCCCTTGGAGAGGGACACTATATTGAATGTTCGAACCTCAAATGGGATTGGAAGAACCGAGGTATGACTGGCCCGAACTAGGGGGTATAAAAGAGCTAACTTGGGGTTGTTTCCCCCCAGATGATTGTGGATTTCCTTGAATAAGAAGATTCCAATACTAGGCTAGTGATTTGGGGATGTTCTGTCTATATTGTGGATTATATCCTCTAAGCGGGGGTTGTCCTCTAGGCGAGGATGATACCCCAATTTGGGTTTGACCTCCAAATTGAGTTTCCCCCCTGGGTTATACTGTCCCCCAATAGGAATCTGATAACCAGAAGTGAATAACGGGGTAGAACTTCCAAAGGTGGTAAAGCCACTCGGTCCAAATCCATCTATAAAAGGTGGATAAGACCCTCCGGAGAGGAACTAGGATGGTGTCAGAATGAAACCAGAAGAAGCATTATACCCAGGTGAAGTAAAGACTCCATAAGCTTCGGATGGAACTTGGGTAGGAATGGGGATAGAAGCATTCAAAGCATTATACCCAAGAGGGAGTGATGGTATTTGTCTAGACGAAAGTGGTGTTTCAATAGGATTTTTGCTAGCCACCATATTCCTAGTGGGAATAATCGTAGTGTTTGGGACCATTATGGAATGGGCCTGCTAAAGAGGGATAGTTGAGCTAAGACCAGCCGATGGTGTCTCTGAACCAGCGAAGAAATAGCAAGTTGTACTGTTAAAGTGATCTAAAGGTATCATAAATGTAGTAGATGTCTCGGGTGGTTTAGAAATTATAGGTATATCAGCTTCTTCCTCTGATTCGGGAGGGTTCTTCCTAGAAGTCGGAGTTCAAGATATGTCAGTGTTCCAAAAAGGATCCTCTTTTTCAAGGATGGCAAGGATTCCAGTTGGTATTCTATAAGTGTCAACAACAAGTTCTCCATATGATTTTAGTCAAAGAATACGTCTCTTGTATCTAGGAGGTAAGAGGAAATCGTCCAAAGAATCGAAAACGAATTGAAAACTTTCTAAAGAGTCAGTTATTTTTTCTTGTGAAGGTATGTGGTCCTGGAATTCACTCTATTGAGGAGAGTCCTCCTATGGATTAGGAAGAAAGGGTTGAGAAACTTCTGGATCTTCCAGAGGTAGTCCTTGCATCCTACACGAACAACGTGGAGGATCAATGTTGGTCGAACCGAAAATTTTACGGAAAAAATCGACGGCCAACTATGTAAACAAACAACACTTTCTAGTAGAATCTAGGAATCAAAACCAAGCAAAAAGAACCTTCTTATTCCGAAGTCACTAGTTGGTGGTGAAATCCAATGTCGTGAAGTCAAGACAAGAAGGGGCTGGGCTAGGGTGGAAAAGTTACCTTGACAACCTGCTTAACAGACTTACACCCTGGTGAAATCTCCCACACATAATCATGGGTAGACCCTCCAAGGAGCCCAAGTGAGTCTAGCCAACATCGATTCTAGGTATCGTGAAGACTTTCCCCTCCATAGTCACCTCATGTAAGACCCTAAGAAGATAGGCAACTAAGGCTACCAAAAACAACAATGATGCCTGGGGAGACAGTCCATAGTTCAATCCGTGTGCAAGGCTAGGGTATCTATCCCTAAATAAACTTGAGAGAATTCCACTCATCATTGTGGGTATACCTTCAAGTGACCCCCATAATATGCGTAATCTCTACACCGAGATCAACAAAGTAGGTTGAGTAACTTTCTCAATCTCAATGCGACCTCAGGTTTGAACCTTGTGTGAGAAGGGCTTCCCAAGACAAAATGTTGAAAATGGAATTCAACACTACCTATCACAAGATGCTATTGTGTTTTTTTTTCTTTGGAGAGTCTGTCTCACCGCCTATTCCAAAGCTCTAGCCTAGCTAATGTTGGTGTAAAAGAGCCCTAGAAAAAATTACTAATTAAGTTTTAGATTTTCGCAATATTTTTAAAGGATGTCGTTGTGTAAGACCTTGACCCAACAATATGCAAATAGAAATGAATGATGCAAATTTTCGTTCAATGAATTCTATCTACAACAGGGAGAAGGTGTTTCCGGAATGATGTGAACTACGAAATATACTTTCTTTTTCTTTAAATGAACTCAATTTCAAACAACCAATAAACAATGAAGTTCTTTAATGTTCTCTTCTCTTAAATGCAATAAATTTTCTTATGTATGATTATTCAAAAGAATGGATAACTTCAAATTCTTCCTTTCTAAGACCAAACCAAGGGAATGACAAAGAAAGGACAAGTAATCCAAAAATTTTTATACCTTCAACAAGCACCCAAATCAAATTTTCAATGAAGATAAAAGTAAAAAATGACGAGAAAGTATTTCCCCAAATGAAAATGAAGAAATAACCTCTCAATCATCAAGCAATCTAGAATACATAATCAATCCAAAACTTCAAATCCAATCCAAGACTTTTAATCGAACAAGCACTCAGATACAAGCTCAGAGATTATACCCTTATTGTTAAAAATAAAAAATGAAAACTGGAAAATGACTAAGAGAGGTGTTCGATCTCCGAAAACCAATCAAAAACGTGTTAAGCATGAGAAAATAGTCAAATACTGGCTAAAAAATTCCCCCCCATCTGACTAAAAAAAAAATTGGGCATCAACAGAGGCCAAAACCCCACTCAAAAATTTCACAAACGTCGTCGTAGGCTAATAGCACATTACAGTGCAGAAATCTAGAGTTTTTGTAGGCCATAAATAGACAGGGTGCATAAAGTACACACTAAAGAAAATAGCTAGGGTGCGAAAATCAATGGTTTCCATAGGCTAGGTATAGATTGTAGTGCAGACACGTTTGAAAATCAAGAAATTCTGAGAAAAAGGTAAAAAATCTCAGTGAACTTTCAAACTCGGAGAGTCTGAATGGATCTCCCACTTACTCAGAGACTGAATTCAGATAAAAAAGAGTAGGAAAAAACAAATGGCCAACAAAAAACCAAAATCAAGTCGTATCCCAAGTGGAGTCGCCAATTTTGTTGTAGGATAAATCGGTAAATGCGGAAATAAACTAATCTCCCTAGATTCACCTAGATCAAGAACAAAACAAGACAGGACATGATTCTTTCCCTAAGTTACAATCATTGATCTAAGTGTCAAAGAAGGAATTGATGACTTACCTTTGAGATCACTTCCTTATATCTTTGTTGTTCCCGCTTCACTCTGGTGCTCTTGTGAAACCATTTCTTCTATGACACAAACCAACCAAAGTGAAAGAAACTATGATAGATTCAATGAAAACTTAAACATGTGATCAAGGAGTCATGTAATAAAATGAGAATAATTTTATGGGAAAGAAACATGCCACTGTATTATATTGAATAAAAGTGGAAGATACAACCAAAATGCCTTGATGTCGCATGTTCCCTTTTAGTGGTCCTTCATTCCAAAACACACATATACTTGTTCTAGAGTTTGCATGAAGGTGATCTTCAAAATCTTGATGGGAAAATGTAGACCTCAAGTATCAACTGAAATAATACTCTTCACACAATCTCCAGCCTATTCTTCTAGCAATCCTTTGCTCAACTTTTCTTAACTGTGCTTAACCTTTTCCATGAGAAGCCCATTATTATATAGGAGAATTTGAAGTGGTTAAAGGGATGAGGATGATCTCACCAGATCAGATAAGTAAGTAGGATTGTAACCATACGGAGGCCACCTCACATTCCAGAATATTCCCCTTCTAGAAACTTCTTGAACCTCTTTCCTCTTTTGGATTTCAAACGTTGCCGCACCCTGCCTATATAGTATCTTGCATAAATCCCGTAGGCCAGCTATAGAGTAGCCTGTGGAAATCATGGATTTTGGCACTGTACACTATGGGTAGCCTGCAGTGTCTTTCTAAAACATAGTCTTGCGGGGGAGGAAAGCAGTCACTTTTCTCAGGAAAAAGATGATTTTGAGGGCCTGATTACATGCTTGTAAAGTCATCATCAGAGTGACCAAAATAATGTGTAACAATAGTCTTTCTCCAAATTTTTGATATATAAAGTTTCAATCCTTCAAAGTTCTTCTGCAATACCTGACGTCTTCTATGTTTTATTTCCACTACATGTTTCTTGAATTGTGGTTAACATGGAGGAATAATAATCCTAGAGAAACTAGTGTATCCAAGTAGTTGGATGAGTTTTTGGTTTCATAAAATATTATGTCAAAGGAGGAAAAAAATTCTAAGTAATTCTAGGTGGGTATCTAAATTTACTTCGAACAACATGGAGGTTTGGGGAGCAAGAGCTAGAGTAGACAATCTTCTTAGTTACTTTATGCATAAAATTAAAATCGCAGGCTTAGTAGACATGGAGCCAATTGAGTTGAGTCCAACATGGAGGAATAATAGGATTGGAGTAGTTGGTGTATCCAAGTGGTTGGAAATTTTTTTGGTTTCATAAAATATTATGTTGGAGTTGGAAAAAATTAGATTTTGGAACCCTAGGAACAAAAGTTCAAACTCAAATCTTCCCCTAACACGAATATGTAGAATATATAATTCAAACATGGTTCCCTAGCTCTAATATATAGAATATCTCATTCAAACGATGATGCGTGTGTGCCCTAGACTTTTCAAAATGAGAAATTTGAAAAGGATAGAGTGATGAAAATTTATTGAGTTGGAAGTCATTGTTGGTCTAGTTCGCTTCTTCGTCACTCTCTGTTTCTGTGGCTCCTTGGTGGGGTCACTGTGTCTCTTTTGACACCTCTCTGTCTCTATGGAAAGACTTAGTATTTGTTTCTTTGTCATTTGGTAGCTGGGTGGGGTCTTTATCTTCCTTTGTGGAGCGTTTGGTAGGGGATGTAGGGTCGAGGGTTTCGTTTGGAATAGGATGCAAGGGTTGGGCGAATGACCGTGGGTTTGGTCAAATGGGGTCATGTGAATGTGAATTGGGTTGGGTTATGTGTGAATGGAAAATGTGAATGTGGTCAGGTTCTGGTTCTGTGCGAATGGGAATGGGGTCGGGTATGTGCTTGTATCATATATGTAACATATATATGTTATATATGTGTTTACAATATATAAAATATTTTTGTTTTATAAATATTATATATTATATAATATTTTTTATATTATATATTATATTATATGTTATGTTTTATATAATATATTATATGTTATATGAATATATTATATAATATATCATTTTTTTTCATGATATCGACAAGTTCCCCCGATGCAGATCTTGGTGGTAGTAGAAAATATTCAAATGATAACTTTGAAGACTAAAGTGGGGAAATGTTCCATGTGAACAACACTTGGACATGGGTTAGTCAATCCTAAGATATGGGGAAGCCCTATATCAAGGGTGTAATCTGCACGAACATCGAAAGGGAATCAGGTTAATATTCTTGAAATGGGACATGGCGGTGGATGACAACATTAAAAAATCCAGACATGTCATTGGGGGCCTCGAGAAGAGTTATCTTTTCTTTTTAATGGCTTGCCCACCCTGAAATTGGTTCAACCGGAGATAGGGTCCAGTAGATGGAAGAGAACCACCCATCTTGTGGTGTCTGGTGCCCCCTCAACGACCATTGAAAATATGGAGGATCGAGTATCGTCCATTCCTGGTCATACTCATAACCGCATCAGGTCTCCAAGGTGAACAAGCTCTAGTCAAAATAACAATGTAGGTAAGGGAAGTGAAGTGCAACTTCAAGACTCTTTGGAGATGATTTATTTAGGCCTACTTTGTCTTTTTTTGGGACTTAAAATTTCTCAATCCTTTATTTGGATTCCCCTTTCTTATCCTCGGTACACCCTTAATCTCTTGCAACATTTTTTGATGGATAATTGCAAGCCAATGAGTACCCCTATTTCTTCATGGATGAAGTTGAGAATTGAGAGTTTTCTTTATCTTAAACATTCTCAGCTAGATAGCTCCTTTGCAATGAGTATGTGTTATCAATACATGTAGAAACCTTAGGCAGTTAGTCGCATTCCACTCTTAAGGGAACCACTCACATGAGCATTCTCTACTCAATGAACACTTATATCTGTTTCCTTGGTTTTTCCAATGCCCACTAGGTTAGTGATCTTTATGAGAGAATATCTACCTTGGGCTACTTGTTTTCTCTTGGCTCTGGAGGAATTTGTTAGTGTTCTAAGAATTAGCAAGTTGTGATTCTCTTCTCCACTAAAGACAACTATGCTAGTGCAGTTCATGTCGGGAAGCATCTTCCTTGGATACAGATGATGCTTGATCAACTAGGTATTCCTCCACGAACTCATTCCACCTTTGTGACAATCAAAGTAACATTTATCTTATTCATAATCGTGTGAATCATTAGAAGAAAAAACACATGGAGATTTGGATGCACTATATTTGGAAACCTCATGCTCAAGGACAACTTGTGCTAGTATTTGCTCCTTTAGTAGATCAACAAGTATATATATTCAGCAAATCTCTTCTAGATCCCACCTTCACCAATATA
>ML776847.1:1305532-1322166 GCA_009831015.1 Picea engelmannii | reverse complement strand
GTACTAGAACATCTTCTCTTTGTGGCCCCCTTTTTCAGATTAAGGGGGGTGTTGATATTAGGTGGTTAATCTTCGGATGAGGCCACATGTTGAGCTCTTGTTTGTTTAAATTAGGTTTTGAATCTAAATACATGGCCAGTGATGCAACCAATGAAGAAGTTTGGGAAACTCAATACTCCATGTACTTTGATGTGGAGTTTCTCCCAACCCTTGTAGAGTCATGGTACAAAGGATTGGAATTTTACTTATAGCATGATATAATCCCTAAGAACTTGAGCCCAAAAGTTAAAATAATGGTTGAGACATAATTTTTCTCAGTATACAATGGTTGGATGAGTTCCCTTTAGGAGGTTCCAACTATCATGGAGTCCTATTTTGGTGCCTTGAGTAGAAAAATGATCAAAGGGATTTGAATGGATTGTAAGATGGGCCCATTGGTGGTCACTTTTATGGTGATACTACTTCTCACGGTATTATTAAATTTGGGTATTGTTGGACTACATTATTTAAATATGATCATGCCCATGTGCACAACTACTATACTTGCCAAATATTTTCTGAAAAGAAGAGAAACTCTTCCACTTCTTTAAAAAAAATTAATATTGATCAACCTTTCCATCCATGGGGATTAATTTCACGGGCCCAATAAGTCCCAATTCTTCAATGGGGAAAAATTATATCTTGAGAGCCATTGATTATTACACTTGGTAATATGAATCCATTCCTATGAAAAATACTTCAATGAAAGAGGTTATCTAGTTTCTTGATCAGAATATCATAACTAGATTCGGTGCCCCTACAACTTTATTGTTTGAAAATGCCAAATATTTCATGTCTATTGATTTGAAAACATTTTCTATGGACCATGAGATAGTATTAAAGAACACTTATAAATATTATCCCAAGGGGAATGTATTACACAAGTCCATGAATAAAAATATGGTTCATATCATTAAAGAAGCTATAGAATACCATCCTAGAATCTATCATAAAGCATTATCCAATGCTCTTTGGGAAGACTGAGAACATCCAAGGATTCAACTAGAAACTCACCTTGTATATGGGAAAAACGTTATCCTCCCTCTCAACATATTTATTCCATTTTTAAAATTATCTAAGCTTGTTATAGGAGAGACACCAAGGATAGAAATATATTGAATAACCCACTGAATTTAGAAGAAGAGAGAGGGACAAACAAAAATTTCTTGCCAATCAATCCGTAGTTAAAATAGTTTTTGATCAAGCATCCTCTGACAAAGAAATCAAAGTAGGTGACTTTTTTTTCTTATGGTACCAATCCCATGAACCCAAAGGAAAGCATCCTAATTTTTCACTCTTATGGTTAGGCCCTTACTAGATCTTAGAGAAACTCAACCAAAACACTCATCATCTTTAGAACTTGGAGGGAATAAAATTCCCTCTACTCACCAATGCCTCACATATGAAGTGGTACCTCTACTAGTTCACTTTTCAAGCATAATACCATGTATATAGTAGGTATCCAAGTTTTCTTAGTTACTACTTTTTTTATATTCACCTTTTTTAGTTCCCAGTAAATAGTTGCAATGATTTTGTTGCAACTATTTACTGGGAACTAAAAAAGGTGAATATCACTAGATAAATTTTGTTCACACTCTTATCTAAAGAAAATAAAGGCAAAACACCAAAAGTGGAAATGAAAATAGGCAATGAAGGATATGTAAACAACCTATAATGGGACTAGGGATGATTGAATAGAAACAAAGCATCATTTGTGCCATTGTGGAGATTCCATAGAGGATATGGTTGGTCATTGGTAGTGGACAAACACTTGTGGGAATCTTTAACTTGTACTTGAGAAATAAAATACCCTAATATATATACAAACCCATTGCATAAAGTTGGACTCAAATTCGAAGTAATGAATCATGTGTTCTTAAAAGTAGATGGTATTTTGGGAGAAGTTTATTGCACATGTAATTATTTCTTAGTATCGTAAATGATAAACTTTAAAGGATGAAACCATAAACCTCACATTTCACAAAATCCTCGCTATTGTAATGATCAATATGTTGGCATATCATCCTTGTCGCATTATTATTATTTCATTTCAAATATCTTAGGTCCTTCCAATGTGTCACCATGTGCTAACCCTGCAACATGATCATATGTGCATATGCCCCCCTACCTATTTTAAAAATCTAAACCCATATTTTTGTTTTCTAAATAAGGTCTTATTTCTAGGATCAATATCAAAGAATTAATCTTGGCCTAACGCACCCACTTCAATGCACTTTGCTATCAATATTGCCACACACACTTTTTCGAGTTGATGATATTTTGATTACTTCTATAGAGGTACCTAGTCGATGTATAAAAGTTTTCTTAGAAATCCTTCAATATATTTAGTGATGAGAGCATTTTCTTCTCCATAATAGTGATCATTCTTTTATCCAAACCCTAACAACTGAAGTTTGATTTCTGTGGGTGGTAATTCACTTCTTATGATGCAAATGGGCTTGAAAGTAGACCTTTACTCTATTCATCAACAGATAAAATTGTGTTTTGCACACATGAAATCATTAGTGAGTAAGAAATCTTTATCCATTTCCCATCATTATCACTCTCTAACTTGGAAAAGGAGGATGTTATTCACCTTGGAAAGTGTGACCATGAGTTAAAGGCTTTAGGCATGTCACTTCTTTAATGATAAAGGGACTCTATTACCCACATCCACATCAAATAAAGTGATCAAGGGTTAATCTAGATATCCCATAGAGTTTCCAACATGTATATCAACAAGTAGATATCTTCACCAAATCTCTTCTAGAGCCCACCTTCACCAATATTGTAATGACATGCATTAGAATAAGAGCATTGTCATAAAGGGGGAAAACATGATGTACTAGAACGTCTTCACTTTGTGGCCCCCTTTTTCAGATTAAGGGGGGTGTTGATATTAGGTGAATAATCTTCAAGTGAGGCCACATGTTGAGTTCTTGTATTTATGGATTTATGGACCCTACTCATGGCCTTAAAACCTAATTTAATTCATTAAGATCATTTCATTGTATAATTCTTTGTGTGAGTCATATTTGAGTTTGGAAACCCTCCCATATTGTCAACACATGCATCTACTACAACCATGTCAAATTTCAGTGCATACAAGAAGAAATTGAAAAAATTTCAATTTTGGCCCCATTCACAGGTCACTCAGTGCGGGGTCAAATTAAAGCATAATTTCCACTAATTGCTAAATGGAAAAACAAATTGAAATTGGTTATATGAACCAAATTTAAAATTGGATATGAATATGGTATATACCTAAATCATGAGATTCTCTTGGTTTTAGACCTCGTGCACTGTACATGAGCTCTTAAAGCATACCATGTCCATGACTTAGAGAAGCATAGTTTGAAAAAATTCATTAAGATCCTTTCATTGTAGAATTCTTTGTGTGAGTCGTATTTGAGTCAAGAAACCCTCCCATATTGTCAATGCACGCATTTACTACAACCATGTCAAATTTCAGTGAATACAAGCATAAATTTAAAAAAAATCAATGTTGGCCCCATTCATAGGTCACTCTGTGCGGGGTCAAATTAAAGCATAATTTACACTAATTGGGAAATGGAAAACCAACTTAAAATTTGTTAGATGAACCAAATATAAAATTGGAGATGAATATGGTATATACATAAATCATGCACTTCTCTTGGTTTTATACCTCGTGCATGGTACATGACCTCTTAAAGCATACCATGCCCATGAATTGGAGAAGCATAGTTTGAAAAAACTCATTAAGATCGTTTCAATGTAGAATTATTAGTGTGAGTCATATTTTAGTTTTGAAACCCTCACATATCGTCAATGCATGTATCTACTACAACCTTGTCAAATTTCAGTGCATACAAGAAGAAATTGAAAAAAATTCAATGTTGGCCTCATTCACAGTTCACTCTCCATGGGGTCAAATTAAAGAATAATTTCCACTAACTGGTAAATGGAAAACCAACTTCAAATTTGTTAGATGAACCAAAGTTAAAATTGGAGATGAATATGGTATATACCTGAATAATGAGCTTCTCTTGGTCTTAGAACTCGTGCACGGTACATCAGCTCTTAAAGCATACCATGTCCATGACTTGGAGAAGCATAGTTTGAAAAAAATCAGTAAGATCCTTTCATTGTAGAATTATTCGTGTGATTCATATTTGAGTCTCAAAACCTTACCATATCTTCAACGCATGAATCTACTACAACCATGTCAAATTTTAGTGCATACAAGCAGAAATTGAAAAACATTCAACGTTGCCCCCATTCACATGTCACTCTGTGCAGGGTCAATACTTGAATCATTAGCTTCTATTAATTTTTGAACCTCATTCACGGTACGTGATCTCTTAAAGCATACCATGTCCATGACTTGGAGAATCATAGTTTGAATTTTTTTATTAAGATCCTTTCATTGTACAATTCTTTGTGTGAGTCGTATTTGAGTCTCAAAACCCTCCCATATCGTCAGCACGTGAATCTACTACAACCATGTCAAATTTTAGTGCATACAAACAAAAATTGAAAAAAATTCAACGTTGGCCCCATTCACAAGTCACTCTTTGCGGGGTCAAATTAAAGCATAATTTCCACTAATTGGTAAATGGAAAACCATCTTGAAATTTGTTATATGAACCAAAGTTAAAAATGGAGATGAATATGGTAAATACCTGAATCATGAG
Source organism: Picea engelmannii (assembly GCA_009831015.1). NCBI lineage: Eukaryota > Viridiplantae > Streptophyta > Pinopsida > Pinales > Pinaceae > Picea > Picea engelmannii. The sequence continues at coordinate 1,317,451 of ML776847.1, read as the reverse complement.
CTTATCTTGGTTTTATACCTCGTGCATGGTACATGAGCTCTTAAAGCATACCATGTCCATGACTTGGAGAAGCATAGTTTGAAAAACTTCATTATGATCGTTTCATTGTAGAATTATTCATGTGAGTCATATTTGAGTCTGAAAACCCTCCCATATATTCAACTCATGCATTTACTACAACCATGTCAAATTTCAGTGCATACAAGAAGAAATTGAAAAAAATTCAACGTTGGCCCCATTCACATGTCACTTCGTGCGTGCTCAAATTAAAGCATAATTTCCACTAATTAGTAAGTGGAAAACCAACTTGAAATTTGTTAGATGAACCAAATTTAAAATTGGATATGAATAAGTCTTATACTTGAATCATGAGCTTCTCTTGGTTTTCGACCTCGTGCACGGTACATGAGCTCTTAAAGCATACCATGTCCGTGACTTAGAGAAGCATAGTTTGAAAAGACTCATTAAGATCATTTCATTGTAGAATTATTCATGTGAGTCGTATTTGAGTATAGAAACCCTCCCATATCGTCAACGCATGCATCTACTACAACCATGTCAAATTTCAGTGCATACAAGAAGAAGTTGAAACAAATTCAACATTGGCCCCATTCGCAAGTCCCTCCGTGCAAGGTCAAATTAAAGCATAATTTCCACTAATTGGTAAATGGAAAACCAACTTGAAATTTGTTAGATGAACCAAAGATAGAATTGGATATGAATATGGTAGATACTTGAATCATGAGCTTCTCTTGGTTTTAGACCTTGTGCACGGTACATGGGCTCTTAAAGCATATCATGTCCATGACTTGGAGAAGCATAGTTTGAAAAACTTCATTAAGATAATTTCATTGTATAATTCTTCGTGTGAGTCATATTTGAGTGTGGAAACCCTCCCATATATTCAATGCATGCATCTACTACAACCATGACAAATTTCAGTGCATACAAGCATATATTGAAAAAATTTCAACGTTGGTCCCATTCACAGGTCACTCCGTGTGGGGTCAAATTAAAGAATAATTTCCACTAATTGGTAAATGGAAAACCAGCTTGAAATTTTTTATATGAACCAAAGTTAAAATTGGAGATGAATATGGTATATACCTTAATCATGAGCTACTCTTGGTTTTAGACCTCGTGCACAATACGCACAAAAAGTCAACTAGCCATTGCAAGCTATGTGTGTTAGCAGGTGTGCTGAGATAGTCAATAGTCATCGCTATAGTGATGAAATTTCATCGCAATAGCGATGATAATCATGGCCAATTAATAAAAAAATGAAAAAATGCTTAACTTACTACATATTTTTCGATGAATGTAAGAAACGTGGAAAATGTTTGTGGAAAAATCCTCCCATATGTAGTAGTGATTTATTGATCCTATCATGATCAACAGGGATCATGAATTTATTCTTCCCCAAGCTGATATTCCTTTTTCTCTCATTATTTTACATGTTTGACTCATGTTTCCATCAATGAAAACACACAATCAATAATTCCAACAATCTCCCCCTTTGGAACTGAGGGAAACATATTTGTAAAACAAAAGAATTTGTACCTTTTCTCCCCCTATCACTGATGTATTATTTAAATTTGGGAATTGAATTTGTTTTAATGTTTTTTCTCCCCCTTTGACATCAATGAAAAAAAATGATGTTTCCTTTCTCCCTTTAGGGTGACACTCCCCCTGAGGTGGTGTTCCCCCTGTCTATGAATCCCTTCCCCTTTGGAAAAGGGATATTACTCTGAGTTAATGTTGGTGGCATGGTTTCCAGTCATCTCTCTTCCTGGAATCATGCTACTGCAACCAATCATGGGAATAAGAATAACTCCCGCTATCTTCTCTACAATATGAACAATATGATATAAATTCAATTTGCTTCCACTTCAAATATTATTGCTCAAGAATGATCTTCTCTTCCTACAATGATCCTTGGACCTATCCATGCATCAACCATCTAAAATCATGCCAAAAAATACATCAAGTGTATGAAAATCATACATACTATCTCGTGCATCAACCATGAAGAAAACTATATGTCAATAATATGTGTCAAAAATGAACTAAGCATATAGCAGGATCATCAACAACTGCCTCTATCAATGTACCAACAATGTTCCTTAAATAAGTGTCATATCACACATGATATGCCTCTATCATAAGATATATCAATGGGTCTCACATATGTACCAACCATGTACCATGATAGATTTTCCTCATAAACCATTCACATAATTTTGCTAAGAGAATACATAACCAACATTGTTCCTAGGAAGATGAAGACCTGCAACACACCATGTTAAATCCTGCATAGAGTTATACCATCAAACCATGTTTCTTTGAATGATGCTAGTTATCTATTCATTCACTTGTAATCCAAGAGCCTCTTCATTCTTCTGTGCTTCAATACTCATAGGGGTATCAACAGGAACAATCTTAATTTTTCCCTAATTCCTCCTTCCTTTCTTTTGTTTATATTTTTGTTGAGGATGAGTTTTAGTAGATCGTCAAAATAGTTTTTGAAAATTTCCAAGATCATAATCTCTTAATTCTTCTAGTTGATCTCCTATTTAAATTTCATCATCATCATCATTTTTTTGTGCAACAAAAGCTTCTTTATCCTTTTCTTGAGAATTTTCTTTTTGCATTTTCCCTTTGTTGGGTAATGAATAATTTATTTGTGGGACATTATCAAGTTATGAAATTGTGTCACATTTTTCTTTAGGAGTTTTATTTTCTTGAGCTCGATCCACTTCATATGCATAACTTTGATTTTCATATACCTTATCAGACACTTCACCCATCATTCTCCTATTGTTAATTTTATCTATTTCAAGTGCAATATCTTTATCATTTTTCTTTCTTTATACTTTAGATTTTCTTATCCACATCTTCCTATAATTTTCCTTAATGCTGGAGACACTTGCCTTGATGGAATACTTTGGAAATATACATTTACTAGCCTTATGACCATAATTGTTTCACTCTTGGCATTCGATATTGAAGTCTTCTAAGGGAGAGAATGAGTTATAATTTATTCTTTCTTCATTATTCTTATTGTTTTCATATCTTTGAACATTTCTTGGATTGTACTTTCTATAATCTTTACAATGTACTACTTTATGTCCAAAATTATTGCAGGAATAACAATATGTAAGGAAAATATATTGATTTATGTTAGAGAGATTCCTTATGATGATTCTATTATTTTTCTCATCTTTTTATTTAGTAGAGAATGCAAATTTATGTATATTTCGGATAGTCTTCAATGGCATTGTCATTGCTTTATTTTCCTATATTATTATGGATTTCTTAAGAGCATATGCATAGTTGATTGGTTGTCTATCATTATTTTGTTCTGTAGAGGGATCATATCCTAGTCCTATCTTATCATTTGATGATCTTTGACTTCTAAGAATGTTGTTCAGGTTTTTTGAGTTGTAATACCCCAAGGCCGAGACCCTGCTAATTTGTAATGATGTTTAATGATGTGTATATGATGGTGAGACAAGTATTTATAAGCTAGGAGGCTTATGTGTTGATTAGGCAAGTGAGCCTAGATGCAAAGGCCAATGAGCCTATTTTATTATATGTAACACTCATATCATTAATATAATACATCGTTGCATGTAGATCGACCACGATAAATGATGATGGGGGACTAAGATCCACTAGGAAGGGAAAAGAAAGGGGCTAAGAGGCTAGGAAAGGGGGTTAATATTAAGGGCTTTCATCCAAAGGAATGTTATAATATATTCCTAAAAGGATAAGGTTTGGCTATAACCTTTTATCCTAAGTTCTTTTGGGAGGAGGAATGAATCCCAAGTGGAGAGGAAACGAGATCCCAAGAGAGCTAATTGTCAACCTGGGCACATGCAAATTTATGTGGAAACATCCATCATTGTGGGGGGTTCAGTCACCATTCTTGCCATATTTTCCCATTCACTCATGCACTAAGAAGACACACAGTGAGCCATTTTCTTCCATTATTGTTGAACCACATCCATCGTGAACCTCTGTAACTTGCACGCACTAGAAGTTTTGTTGAGCCCCTACACTGCCTTACCCGAGTTCTGTTGTGTCCTTCTCCCTTGCCCATTTGTCTTAGGAGCTAGACAAAGAAGCAGGTTGTCAGGCCTGTGGTTTTGAAGAGTGATGCAGGAACATCTCTCCACCTCATCACGCGCCATTTGTCTAGCTCGTTGGTGCTCATTCAAGGAGGGGAGAGGCGTCAACCTCTCTTTTTGCCTCGAAATTTAAATGTAATTAAAGAAATTAAGTGTTGTCAAGATGGAAGAGCCAAGTCATGCTTTCGCACAGGCTGTAGGTGAGGTTGCCTAAAGTGGCTGATGGTAGGAGGGATCTAGATCTGATTTGGACTAGATTTCCACTCATTGTAATATGCCTCATTAGATAGGTGTTTTGAAGGGTGACTAGACACCAATAGTGTAGCTTGGAGGGAAATCTCGTCAAGCCCCTCTTATATAAATATTTGTATTATACGCCCAGTAGAGGTAGTTGAGCTGTTGGAAATCAATTGAAAAAAATTGTAAGACAAGGAGAGGAGAGTTGAGAGTCGAGACTCAGTTGTAGTTCGAGATCATACATTGTAATTGACATTTTGTCATTAATACAAAAGAAAAGATTCCACTGTTTTCAATTTCCTATGTGATGGATATTTATTTATGAATTTCATTTGTGTTTATAAGTATGTTTATGTTGCAGATGTGTATGTTAAATTTCATCTGTAGGGATAGAGATAGAATCCTCTATCTGTGATTTTGTTGGAATATTTATGGGTTCTTTAGGATAACCGCAAGGAGTGCACGACAGAGTGTTAAAAATTTTGTGAGCCAACGCAGGGAATGTTTATCTAAACTCTTTCGAGTCAGAGGAGAACGTGCTAGGAGGGCACACCAAGATAATTCACATACTCAAGGGAGAAACTAAGGGTTGTTGAACACCTTGGAGGAAATTCTGTGCAGGAGTAAGAGTAGCACAGAGTTGCTAAAAACTTTGTAAAACTCTGTCAGGGGGGCGATGAGAAACTCTGCAAATGTGCATTGAGTGGATGTATGATTTTCCTTGGTAAACCTAAAGGATTTCAGGAAAGGAGGAGAAGACTTGTTGCAAGGCGTGCATAGTATAAACACTTAGATACGTGTTGCGAGAAGCTATCTGAAGGCTTACTCGAGTGCAAGGAGTGCGCCAAAGGAAAAGTAAATTCATTTTACAAGCCAAGGTGGAAGAGCAGTGAGTTTCCAAGAGGGCAGCAAAAACTCCTTGGGAGGATGCAAAAGGGTTGAGAATCATAAATATTCTATCTGAGAAAAATATTAGAAGAATTAGCGTCGTCACACATAGAGTCTCTGAAAGAAGTGCAAGAGGCCGAGAATAGTCCAAGTCTCAGACAATGAGAAAAGTGATAAGTGTGCACATGAGTAAGGACTTGCCGAAGTCCCAAAGTTCTGAAGCCAAGTGGAACCGCCCATTGTCAGGAGAAGATAGGTGACTAAAATATTAGAGGATCTGGGAGATAGATTTCTAGAAGATTTTCATAGAGAAAAGGGTGATCTTCGTGAAAATGGGAAGAACGGAGTGAATCTGGACCGTCACATCCAGAAGGATAGGTGGAGGAGATCCATGTATTTCAGAGAAGTGGTGCTCCAGAATAAATGGGAGAGAAGAGCAGAAAGAATCTTGAATCCGAAAGCATTGAGGGTCCTTGATCTACAAAAGTGATGGGGACCGTTGATCCCCACACCAGTTTTGTTTGTCGATTCAGAGTTCGAGGGAATAGGAGTTGGCTGTGGTGAAAAGGATAGAGCCCGAAGTATGAAGTGCCTTTCAGGATTTAGCCCCAGAACACAGCCTGAGGTCATATGGGAGAAGGGGCCTAGCATAGATATCTAGTGTGCGTTGTCAAATTTCTTCAAAGGGGAAAAAAAAAAAGAGTCACGGGTCTAATAGAACTTGCACTTTGGAGAAAGAGGGACCTGTGAAAATTGAATTGGGTTCTAGCAAGGACCTGAAGATTCGATTCGACTCAAGTGACTGAATGATCCTAGAATAGGAGGTCATGCACCCCCAAGGAATGAAGGGGGGGGTCTGCACCAACTGGTATCAGAGCCTGAATTTGTTTTCAGCTAGAAAAGACAAAGAAGTGAACCAATATCATCAAGTGGTATCAAAAGTTCTCCTATAGACAATAGGTGAAGAGAAATAGAGTGAGATTCTCTACGAAGACTGTTGCGAGGTGTGCATAAGATGGTAGATAGCCAGGTGGATTGAAGGTGAAGTAATATGACTACTTAGGGCCATAAGCATGGTCGAGGAGGAGACCTCCAACATAAGAACAAAGTGGGAATTGACAAGGAGCTCAGTAAAATCCGAGCAGAAATGGAGAAGCTAGCATTGAATATGCAGCAGGAGGCAAAGGTATGTTGGAGGTACGAATTGCCTCTAAAAAGGACATCCATGTGGCTTGTTTAGAAGTTGTTGGCTAGAAGGCAGCAACAGATGTTAAAAAGGTGGTTGAGGCATGCTGAAAACCTCATTGATGAGGGAAAGAGATATAGCAAAGGTCTCATAGATTTCCAGGTGGGCAATAAAAAGGGATCAATTGATCTCATAAACTTCCAGGAGGGCAAAGGAGAAACCCCAATTTTTCAAGTGGGAAAAGGAGAAGAGATGACCTCAGCCGAGAGTTCATGTCAGAAAGGGGTGTTGACATATGGAAAGGAGGCGGAAGAAAGGCCTCATCCATATGAAGATTCATGTGGAATTGCAAACCATGTGAATGTAGATGATGAGAAGTTAAATACTTCCATCGTCGAGGAGGAGAATCAAAGGAGTGTTCTGATCATTAGAGGAATCGAAACATTCCTACCAAGCATCCAAGGAGAGTCTAGAATATGTGTTTTGGATACAACAACGAGAGGGAGCAAGCTGAGACTATCATGGAGGAGAAGGAGAATACATTGAAATATGCCCTAGAAGCAGAGAAAGAGGAGCACACAGTTGAGTTTCTCACTCAATGGGAGATAGAGTTGAAGATGTTGGAGGATTGGTTGGACAATCCAGAACCATAAGGTGGATTCCTCGAGACAGCCATGACAGAGGAAATGTGCCAGCATGAGGAATAGTTGGAGGAAGTTGGAGATGTACCAGCACAAGAACTGGCAGAAGATAATCTGTCAAAAGAGATAGTTGAGCAATAGCTCAGTAAGGGTCCTATGAAATTGGAGCTCGCAGTAGAATGGCAAGCCAACACCACTGGAGATTAAGGTATCATGGGGGACAAGGTTGGTGTTCTCATCGAATGACATTAGGCATTTCATCCAAGTAGACTGCATAAGGAAAGACAGCCAGTAGAGCCACTGGAAGAAGTCATAGAGGAGATAAGGGAGTTGATGTTGAATTCAACAAAAGAAGTTTTCAACAGGGAGGAGATGAACAGAGTAAAACCTGTGAGAGTAGCGGGGATGCAACAACAAAAAAAAAGAAGAGGATAAAGAGGACAACTCCAGGAGAAAGTTTGGGATCCAGGAGGATTTCAATGGAGATGGGAAGCTCATGAGAAGGAGCTCATGAATTTTTTATAGCAGTGGAGTATGATGCAGGAGCATCACTCCACATCAGCATGCACTAGCTATCTAGCTCATTGGTGTACATTCAAGGAGGGGAGAGGTGACAGCCTCTCATTTTTCCTCAAAATTTATATTTAATTAAAGAAGTTAAGTGTTATTAGGATGGAAGAGCCAAGTTGTGCTTTCGCATAGGATGCAGGTGATGTCGCCTTAAGTGGCTGACGGTAGGAGGGATATAGATCCGATTCAGACTAGATTTAAAATGATTGTAATCTGTCTCATTAGATAGGTGTTTTGAATGGTGATTAGACACCACTAGTGTCACTTGGAGGGAAATCTCGTCGAGCCCCTATTGTAAAAATATTTGTATTATACGCCTAGTAGAGGTAGTTGAGCTGTTGGAAATTAATTGAAAAACATTGTAAGCCAATGAGAGAAGAGTTGAGAGTCAAGACTCAGTTGCAGTTCGAGCTCATACATTGTAATTGACATTCTGCCATTAATACAAAAGAACAGATTCCACTGTTTGCAATTTCTTCTATGATGGATGTTTATTTATTAATTTCATTTTCATTTATAGGTATTTTTATGTTGTAGATGTGTATGTTAAATTTCATCTGCAGGGATAGAGATAGAATCCTTTATCTGTGAGTCTTCTGGACTATTTCTGGGTTCTTTAGGCTAATCCCAAGGAGTGCATGATAGGGTGTTGAAATTATGTGATCCAACACAAGGAGTGTGTATCTGAACTCTTTCGAGTCAAAGGAGAATGTTCCAGGAGGGCACACGAGGATAATTCACATACTCAAGGGATAAACTCAAGGTTGTTGAACACCTTGGAGGAAAGTATGCACAGGAGTAAGCATAGCATATATTTGTTGAACACTCTGTAGAACTCTACCAGGAGGAAATTGAGCAGGTGCAAGTGTGCACAGAAGCAACATGTTGTGAAGTGTTGGAGAATTTGAGGGAAACCCAGAGTTACTGAACACTTTGAGGAAGAGAAGCTATGCAAGTGTGCATTGAGCAGATGTAGGAGTTTCCTTGGTAAACCTGAAGGATTTTAGGAAAGGAGGAGGAAGACTTGTTGCAAGGCGTGCACATGCTAAACACTTAGGTACGTGTTGTGAGAAGCCATTTGAAGGCTTAATTGAGCACAACGAGTGCACCAAAGGCAAAGTAAATCTGTTTTACAAGCCAAGGAGGAAGAGAAGAGAGCTTCCAAGAGGGCACCAAAAAGTCCTTGGGAGGATGCAGAAGGGCTGAGAACCCTAAATATTTGAGCTGAGAAAAATATCAGATGAATTAGCATTGTCATTCATAGAGTCTCTGTAAGAAGTTCAAGAGGCTGAGAAGAGTCCATGTCTCGGACAATGAGAAAAGTGCTAAGTGTGCATAGAAGTAAGGACTTTTCAAAGTCTTGAAGTTTCAAATCCAAGTAGAACCTTCCATCGTCAGGAGAAGACAGGTGATGAAAAGATCAGAGGATCTGGGAGATAGAGTTCCGGAAGATTTGCAAAGAGAAAAGGGCAATCTTCATGAAATCGCGAAGAGCGGAGTGAATCTGGACCATCATATCTAGAAGGACATGCAGAGGAGATCCACGTATTTCAGAGAAGTGGTGCTCTATAAGAAAGGGGAGAGAAGAGTGGAAAGACTCCCGAATCTCGAAGCATAGAGGTTCATTGATCTAAGGAAGTGATGAGGACCATTGATCCTCGCACCAATTGTGTTCGTTGATTCAGAGTTTGGGGGAATAGGAGTTAGTTATGGTGAAAAGGTTGGAGCCTTAATTTTGAAGCGCCTTTCATGATTTATCCCCGGAACACAGCCCGAGGTCATATGGCAGAAGGGACCTAGCATAGAGAGCTAGCGTGCATTGCCAAATTTCTTCAAAGGGGCCAAAAAAAAAAGAGTTGTGGTTCTGATAGAACTTTCACTTTGGAGAAAGAGGCACCAGTGAAAATTGAATTAGGTTCCAGCAGAAAACTGAAGAGTGAATTCGACTCAAGTGACTGAATGATCCTAGATCAGGAGGTTGTGCAACCCCGAGGAGAGAAGTGGGGGTCTGAAGAGACGAGTTTTATGGCCTATGGATTGAAGAAGCAAGTGGTCCGGCCTGTGAGCATCTCTCTCCAGGTGAGAGACATTGTTGGGGAAGTGACTTCTCCTAGAGGGAGTGTAGCACCAGCTACAAAGCTCTATGAATTATTGATCCGACCTATTGCTAAAGTGCTGGAAGGGAAGTGGAGCAACCGATGGCCTATGGAATGATGAAGGTGTATATTCCTAAGGTGGGACAGGCATGTGGGGAATGAGAGTCTATGAGCGGTGGGCATAAGTAGGCTCCTTAGAGGGAATCCTTCCTATTGCATTGTGCAAATTTTCATAGTCTCAACCTAGCCTAGGATTTCCTTTACCCTAGGTGGATTTTAGTCCCATCTTGAGGGTGACCCACTGCTTATAGATTGGAGAAACGTGAACTAAGGCTGTGACGTTTGTGGAAGGTCTGCACATAGTCGATGGCTTTCATAAAAAATATAAGTACCAATCCTATGTTAATTTTACATGTTGTGTTTAAGTACATGACTGAAGTTTATCGTAATTGCATGTGTTTGTTACATGTATGTGTTTACTATCACTTCCGCATGAATATGTGAATGAACATAATGTGTATATTTTTTAAAGTTTCATTATATATATATATAGATAGATAGATAGATATATGCATATCAAAGCTTGAAAACAAAGTAGATGATGTTTTATGGTAGCATGTATGGCCATGGGATGGATGGGTACATTAAAAATTGGTATCATAGAATGAAAGTTTTAAGTGGCATGACGCAGCCTCAGTGGCTGGGTATGTTACAATATGGTATCATAGCATTAAATTTTTTAAGTGGCATGACCCAACCTGGGTGTCTGGGTATGTTACAATATTGTATGAGAGCCTAGTTTCGACACTGAGCCTGAATTGGGCCGTATAAGTGATTTTTGAATCTCATGAGGTATATCAGTTTGATAAACTACTACAACCATGGTATTGGGCCACAAAGTGTAAATCGGGTCATAGGATCTATTCAGAAGAAGACAGATCCCTCACAACCATCGGATCAAGAGTTTCAGAAGTCTAGGGTTTGTGCGATGTTTCAGCAGGGAAATCCTTCAAAGTCCCAGAGTGATTCTTATCCGTAGATCATTCGGGAGGAGGAGGGTCGGTGGATTTCCCCAATTGTTTCGATGGTTCAGTGTTTGGATAAGTACATTGGAGATTAGGCAGTGAAGAAATTGTCAAAGTCTCAATGCTACAGGAAGTCATTGTTCGGCAGTTGGTAGTTCGACAGTTTTGAAAAAGTGTTGATGAGAAGAAATACTTGAATTCCTAGTTCATCGAAGTGACCTAACATGATGACGTCACCGGGGGTGACATGGACCTTTTTAGTGGTTCGGTAATTCAAAATTTTTGAAAAAGTGTTGATGATAAGAAATCCCGAACCTATAGGAAGCATTTGTTCAACAGTCGGTATTTCGACAGTTTGAAAGTTTTGAAAAAGTGTCGATGAGAAGAAATCCCCAAAGACTTGGTTCGTCGAAGTGACGTGACATGATGATGGCACCGGGGGTGACGTGGACCTATTCAACAGTTTTGAAAAAGTGTCAATGATAAGAAATCGTCGAAGTCCCAAAGTTATAGGAAAAATTTGTTTGGAAGTCGACAGTTCAACAATTTTTTTTTTTTTGTAAGTAAGTGTTTATATTATATAAAAAACCTTCTCAAAACCAGAATCCAGAGTACATAGACTGAGTACATAGACTGAGTAAAGAGGTTGTAATTACTGAGCTGCTCTGTGAAGAGAAACCAGCTCAACCAACCGTATATCTAAAGTAGAAAAATTTCTAACAGTACTTAGAGAAAAACTAGAGCTATTTATCTGCCATGAGAGCCACTAGAGCTATAATATGGAACTAGCATTGTATATTCAGGAACATACTCGGGCATGGGGCCAGGACGTGGTTCCTCGGTGCTAAGTGTCCCGCTAGCAGTCCACTGCATATCCATAGCTTTGTGGCCTTTGTCTTCGTGCTCCTGGATGTTGGCTTCCTTTTCCTCGGATGCCATTGCTGAAACTGCACCGTCATCCCCTGCTTCAGAGCTTACCCAAGTTGCCTTCTGCGCGCGAGCAGTCCCGGGTTCTGGAGACCCTGTCGTCCCTTCGTCTTGTGGCCTTTTTTCAGTGGAACCAGAGTGATGACTGCTTGCAGGGTCACTGGAGCTCTCATGAGCCTCACTGGAGTTCGCAGGAGCGGCTGGAGGGGGATCGGCTAT
>ML776847.1:1272845-1300717 GCA_009831015.1 Picea engelmannii | reverse complement strand
GGTTGTCTTCTGCCTCCTAGACGCCGTTTCCCTGTGGGCTGGGTGAAGCCATCCTTGTCTTTGTTACTGTCTGGGTTGCTTTCTTTGGGAGTATTGATGAGGGGGCATTCTCTAAACAGGTGGCCATGCTCATGACATCTGCGACATCAGAATGGGATATGTTCATAATCAATGGTTTGGAGCCAGTCTTCATCTAGATATTCCAGTGTGATGGACCCAGGGAGTGCCTTAGTTATGTTCAGGTAGACGCAAATGCGAGCGTAGGATGTTTAACGCCGCTGCTTTGTGGCCTCAGACGATTTGACATATATGCCAATGGTGTTACCGATACCTGCCAGGACCTCCTCGAGCCAGAATTCCTGTGGGAGGGAGTATAATCGGATCCATACAGGTGCGTGTGCAAAGTCTTCCTTTTCCGGACTGAATTTTTCCGTCCAGAAGCGCAGGAAGAGGCCAGCTGAATTGAAAAAATATGGTCCCCCGTCGAAGATACGGTTACGGTCTTCAAGATTGTAGAAGATTATTGTAAAAAAGCCTTTGGACCCTAGTTGCAGTTCATAGTGACCCTTTGGTTTCCACCAGTGCTAGATCCAACGGATCAGATCTCGTTCTGAGGGCCAGAGCCCTAAAAACTTTCCCACAAGGGCGTAATCTCTCATGAATTGTTTTTGCTCTTCGATTCAAGGTGAACTAATCACGTATTTAGGGGCTTGTGGTGCTAGTGGGATGCACTTACCAGGTTTCCATGGAGCGGTTGCTGATGGAATAGTGGCTCCTTTCTTGGGGTCGATCTCCATTGCTAGGTCCTTAGACGCGCCTTCCTCCCACATTGCCGAGTAAAGGTCTGGCGGCGGCACAAAGGCCGACCGTTTGGTTCTCTCCGCGTCTGCGCCGCCTGCTGTAGCTTGTTTGTAAGAGCCGCTGGTCGTCCCTCCATCGCTGGGTGGCGAATGCCCCATAGGGGCACCTGCTAGACCCCCGGACCGTAAGATTTCTGCAAAACCCTAGTTCGTCAAAGAGAAACCCTCTCATAAAGAATTTGATCTTGACAGTTCAACAATTTTGAAAAAGTCTCGATGATAAAAAAAATATTCGAAGTCCCGAAGCATCGAAAATGATGTGGCATGATGACGTCACCTAGGGTGACATGAATCTACCCTAAGTCTTCCATGTGTCACTTGTTTTTTTACTTTTGACAGACCCTTACTACTGATTGGGATCTGACATGTGTCACTTGACAATGGGGCCATGTGTCACCAACTTGATAGATGACAGCTATACTATGTGGACCCTGGGAGGTTAATAAGTTCGATGATTTGGCATTCGGGGGAAACTGTTGGAAGAACTTTTGGATCTTCAAAATATTTCAGTCCCAAAGTCCCAAAGTTATGAAGTCACGAAGCACCAAAGTGGTGTGGCTTGATGACGTGACTTGGGGTGATGTGGGTACATATTATGCGTGCCATGTGTCAGTGGGTTTTGTGCTTTGAAAAGACTGATTTTTTCCAGTTAGAACTTGACATGTGTCACCCCTTAGATTAGGACACGTTTCTACTTCTAGTGTTCTACCACATGGTGCCAGATCCTGTAGTCCAGAGTCTTGTAACTCTGGAGGAAATTGGTCAAGATATGGTAAGTGTGAAGACTCTCGACAATCCGAAGAGTGGAGTAAATCCTCACCGTTGATTGGGAGAGGACATGTGACAGTAGATCCCATGGTCTAGAGACATGGTACTCTGGAGGAATTGTGTTGCATTTGCCTTGAGTCGAGAACTCCCAGAGGATGGAGTTAATCTCGACCATTAGTCACAAAGGACATGCGATAGTAGATCTCATGGTCTATAGACTTGGTACTTTGGAGGAATTATGTTGCTGTTTGATTGAATCAAGAACTCTCGGAGGCTAGAGTTAATCTTGACCATTGATCAGGAGATGACACGTGGAGGAAGGAGAGGATCTCCAGTAATTCAGAACTCCAGGAGATCTATGAAGAAGTTCTTTGGAAAGCCCCGAAGCCCTGAGTCCTATACTAAATCTCAGTCGTTGGATGCTGGGAAGTCATGGACCATTGATCCACCGTCCTTCGCGAGTTCGCCAATTCGATGCTCTGGGGGATTTCAAAGTTTGGAGTTGCCAAATTCTCCAAATCCAGAATCTCTGAAGCAACGAATTTCCATATAAGTTCCTATTAGCCTAGCGCTTGGTCACATACCATGGTGACATGAATTTGGGGGCCGAAGAAAAGGGGCTAGCGCCCAAAATTTTGTTTTAAGAATAAGAAAGGGCTTAGAGAAAGAGCCCGTGAGGTTCTTGATTGTACATACCTACACATAAATAAGTAAGGAAGGCATGTAAACTTGAAGAAGCGATCCAACATGGATCCAAGAGCCAATTTGACTGTGAGTTGGAAGAATCCATGTATAATTTTGCATCATTGAAAATAAATTTGTTCAAGTATCCATAATTTCCTGCTCAAAACTCAGAATTGAGCATGGAAGTAGGCATTAGAAAGGTCTTGAACAATAGAAAATAAATGTGCACCCAGAAATTGGATCTGAACAGTCAATCCCTTAGAAAATTGCATACAAATTTCTAGAGCCAGAAGGCTGATAATGAAAGGCTTATGAAGTCCAAGGAGCAATAGGAAGACTTCAATATGAAGTTAATGAAAATATTGGACAAAATTGAAAAGAAGTTGGATAAGGAGAGTGGCTCTAGCAAATCAGGAAGCCACGGGACCCCTGGGGGGAAACAAAGATCAAGTAGTGGTAGTAGACATCACCATCACTCTCAAAGGCATTCTGATAGGAGAGCACATAGTAGCTCAATTCCATCCCCTGTCAGGAAGCATACGAGGTATGGGGTGGATGAATTAAAAGGAGAAATGAACAAGATCAAATCTCCTACTTTTAATGGAGAACAAAAGAAGGACAAAGATGTTGAGACATGGATGCTAGGTGTGAGTAATTACTTCCAATTGCATAACTACTCTTCTCATGTAGAGGTAATAATTTATATCTATAAGTTAATAGGAAAGGCATCCATGTGGTGGGATCATCTTGTGCAAGTGAAACACATCAGAGAGAAAAATGTGACTTGGAAGGAATTCAAGAAGAATTTTGAGAAGAAATACATGACCAAGAGGTATTATGACAAAAAAATGAAAGATTTATTTGAACACAAACTGGGCAGCATGACCATTGATGAGTATGAAAGGATATTTTAGAACTATTGAAGTATGTATCCTTCATCAAGGATGAGACAATATAGATTCAAAGATATTTGAGTGGGTTGCCATATTTCACCAAAGAAAAGATTCAATATGATGATCCTGAGACTTTGGAGGAAACCATAAGGAGAGCAAAGTGTTTATATGATCAACATAAAGGAAAGCCTACTTTCCAAAGATCTTGGGAAGACAATAATAAGTTTAAGATGGATCAGAGGCAGAAGGGGAACAAGCCACCATTTTTCAGAAGCAGTCCTCGAGGACGACCATCTTTTAGAGAGCAAAAAATGGTTGAGGTAGGTGGGAAAAGGACAAGGAAGACACCCATTAAATGTTGGGGATGTAAAGGAGACCATAATTATAGAGATTGTCCTCTCAAAAGTAACAAAGTGAGAGTTTTCCACAATGTACAACAAGCCGAAAGAGTGGAGGACATGGGCATAAGTGTACCTAGGATCTATACATCCGTGGACAACAAGCAAGTAGAGTTTCAATCACACATGATTGAAGTAGAATGTATGATTAATAACTATGCCTTTACTATTTTAATAGATTCATGAGCCATTCATAGCTATATAGATCCTAAGGTAGTGGAAAGATTGCATTTTCCAAGAATCAAGCATGGAAAATATTGGCTGGTACAATTGGCTACAAGAGCCAAGAGAAAAGGTGTTGAGTTGTTTAAATCATGTCCAGTGGACATGAATGGGATAAGTACCAAGTCAAATTTGAACATCATGCCATTGGATTCATATGAATGCCTAATCAGTATGGATTGGTTGGACCAACACCATGTCATATTAGAATATTATAACTAGGAATTCACTTGCTTGAATGAGGAAGGGAACCCAAAAATAGTACAAGGAGTTCCTAGGGCAATTAATTCCCAAGAGATATCAACAATACATATGAAGAAGTGTTACAGGAAGGGTTTCCAAATATTTTCAGCTCATATGGAGGAAGCACATAAGGATAAGGTGCCAAATCTGGAGGATCGTGTAGTCCTGAAATATTTTGAGGATGTGTTCAAGAAGATACCAGGACTAGCCTCAAATAGACATATTGATTTCTTTATAAATTTGATGCCTGGAGCAACTCCAGTATCAAATACTCCCTAAATAATTAGTACACTAGAGATGAAGCAGTTGCAAATGCAGCTCGAAGAGCTTCTGAAGAAGGGGTATATATTCTGAAGAAGGGGTATATATGCCCAAATGTGTCACCTTGGGGTGCCCCGGTATTGTTTGTGAAGAATAAATATGGGGAATTGATATTGTGCATCGACTTCAGACAATTGAACAAAGTGACTATAAAGAACAAGTATCCTTTTCCAAGGATCAATGATCTCTTTGATCAATTAAAGGATGCAAGGATATCTCAAAGATTGATCTCGGGTCAGGATATCATCAAGTAAGGATCAAATATGAAGACATCAAAAAGACCTCCTTTAGGACAAGCTATGGTCATTACAAGTTCACAGTGGTGCCATTTGGGTTATCAAATGCACCAGTTGTTTTTATGTGCTTAATGAATGGGGTTTCCTGGAAATATTTAGACAAGTTTGTCATTGTCTTTTTGGATGACATTCTTGTATATTCCAAGTTAGAATAATAACATGAGCATCATTTGGGGATGGTGTTGGAAGTGTTAAGAGAGCACCAATTGTATGCCAAATTGAGAATGTGCTCATTTTATCATAACTGAATTCACTATTTGGGGCATATCATATGCGAAGAAGGGATAGAATTGGACCCTGAAATGATTGAGGCCATTCAAGGGTGGAAAACACCTAAGAATGTCACAGAAGTGAGATCCTTCATGGCTCTAGATGGATACTACAGAAGATTCATTGCAGGGTTTTCGAGAATTTCTCACCCAATCACTTCCTTGCAAAGGAAGGGGGTGAAGTTTCAATGGACAATAAAATGTGAAAAGAACTTCCAACAATTGAAGCAGTTGTTAACCAATGCTTCAATTCTGATAATTACATATCCAAATGAAGATTTCTTGGTTTTCACAGATGCATGCAAAGAAGGACTTGGTGGATTCCTTAGTCAAAATGGGTTTGTGATATGTTTTGAATCCAGGAAATTGAAAGAGCATGAAAGGACATATGCCACTCATGATTTAGAGATGGCAGCCATAGTGCATGCCTTGCAGAAGTGGAGGCACTACCTCATGGGAAAGAGGTTTCAGTTGAGGATAGACCATAATGGTCTGACATATTTGTTTGATCGACCAACTTTGGATTCCAGGCAGAGCAGATGGTTGGAATTCTTGTGTGAGTATGACTTTGATATTAACAACATCAAAGGAAAAGAGAACAAAGTGGTTGAAGCACTCATCAGGAGAGTGCATGAACTGCATGTTAAAACCATTATCATGTATCAAAATGATCTTAAAGGTATAATTTCTGAGGCTGAAAAAGTAGATTTGTAGTACATGGAATTGGTAACAAAATTACAGCAAGGTAAAATGCAAGAGAAAGTTGAAGATTATGAATTGGAAAGTGATGTAATTATCTTGTATAAGAACATAATTTATGTACCCAATTCTCATAAATTGAGGAGTACAATTTTGAAAGAGATGCATAATGTACCTTATGTTGGACACCTAGGATATCACAAAACAATTGCAGTAGTCAAGAGCCAATATTATTAGCCAGGCATGACAAATTATATTGTTGAGTACATTGCCAAATGTTTGGAGTGTCAAAAGGTCAACGTTGAGCATAGACACCAAGTTGGGTTGTTGTAGACATTGTCCATTCCTGAGTGGAAGTGGGAAGTGGTGACAATGGATTTCATCACCAAATTGCCTAGAACAAGCAACCAACATGATGCTATCATGGTGGTGGTGGACAAGCTTACTAAATTTGCCCATTTCATTCCTATGAAGGTTACTCACAAGGAAACCAATGTTGTTGATATTTATACGAGGGAAGTAGCACGCTTGCATGGCATACCCAAGACAATTATGTCTAACAGAGACCCAAAATTTAACTCAAAGTTCTAGAAGGTATTATTCAAAGGGTTCAGAACAAATTGACCTACTACCAATAATATGGACACCATTAGTATGTTTTACACAACAAGAATGGGTTTCATGACCCTTATCATGGGCGGGGAAGAAAAAGAAAGGCCTTAGGCCTTGAAAAAATATTCTTGAGCTTGATGTCCAAGGGATCTTTGGCCTCTTAGTGGGATATATGTCAATTGCATGTTTTAAGAACCACATTTGGGCCTTGAGGAATATGAGTTAGGCCACAATCTCTCTCTTTAAAAAATAGCCCAATGAGTTCTCTACAATTGCATAGAATTATTTAAGAAAATTCCATCATTTAGCTAATCAACACTTGCACTAAGGAGAATATATTCATACAAAAGTTCAATAAATTAAAATTATATATGTATTCTAAAAACCAACTCAATTTCGTACATTTCATCTTTTTTACACCATATTCAAATTCATTGGAAAAGTACCTCGAATTGTCCCTCCAAGTTAAAGACCACCATTCACTTGCAATCAACTTTTTATTATTCTTTATCATAACTCTCAAAGCTAACAACTTGTATTAGTGAATAATGGAAATAGTGAACTTTATCTTTGTATGTTCTTATTATATGGTTTGAAGTCTTAAATTTATGTCATAGTGAATTGGCAAAGTGAATTGGCAAATTCAGAACTTGAGTGAAGACGTGAACACAAAGCAATTAAAAACAAGTGTTGCATGGCAGTGGAGTCCCTGCTAGGTTTGGATGGGAGTAAATGTGAGGTAGTAGAGACACGTGGATAGAAAGTTGAAGTAGATGTGGTTTGCATGCAGAACATAGTAAAGTAAATATATAGTTTTATACATATGAAATATGTACTTTTATACATACGAAATATGTACTTGTATAAAGTATATATTTAGATTTATACATACAAAATTTGTACTTTTATAAAGTATGGGGATGAGATTTTATAGAGCATGCATGGAGCTCTCATTGCATACTTAGCCAGTTTTTGGATCGTGGGTTCTCGGGATGGCGGGTTCAAAGTTGGGCCTCTTATGTTCTGTGGCCTACAAATAGGACCGACAGTTCTGCGATATACAAAATGACAGGTGGAGTGGCGGACTATAGAAATTTGTCAGAAATTAATAATGTCAGTTATACAATAGAATAGTAATAAGGTCTGTTACATAGGTTCGTGGAGAAAAACACCAAAAAATTAACATTGTCAAACTATTTTTCTTTAAAACTAAGGATTTTCTTGGACAAAAGAGATATAGCATTGCCAAATTGGTTTTCTTTGCACACGTTTTACAGAACATGGACGGAGCGGTCATTCCATACTTAGCCAGTTTTTGGATAGCAGGTTCTCGGGCTATCAGTTTCAAAAATGGGCCTTTGTTGTTCTGTGCCCTATACAAATTTACAAGCAGGCTTGCAAACTATACAAAATTATTATAAAATAAATAATGTATGTTACATATCTCTGGAAATTACATGAACATTTAAAACATCAACGTCGTTGAAGACCAAAAAATTAGCATACAATAGGAATTTTGCACCCAGCAATTCTGTCATATACATGAGACAGTAATTTATAGAAGATTATAACATTGTACGAAGATTTATACTAATTTTTATAATTCTTTAAAACTTCATACATTTTGTACTAAACAATTACGCAGTTGCGGGTTGGCAGAGTTCTAGGTTCACACTTTTCATGTCCAGTGTGTTACGTGATATACATTTTGCATGAAATACTTTCATCATATACATTCTGCAGTGAACAATTCCGTGATATACATGACATAGAGAAATTTATAGAATATAATAACATTGTATGGAGATTTAAAGTAATTATTATAATGCTATAACATGTCTTAGTTAATGAATAGAATAAGCAATTTTTTAAATTTTATTCAATATTTTTTTTTATAAGTAAGATTGTATAAAAGTATGTCAAAATGAAGGAGTACAGAGAATTTCCATGGTTTCAAGCTATAAATATTGAGTTTCACTGAGGGAAAACCAACTCAGCCAGACAAACTACTTCATAACTTAAGTGTAGATTGTCACTGATACAAAAAGAGTTCAAAATTCTGGTACGTAAGGGTGGGCGCTAGAACTGTGGAAAGTGTAGATAGCCTAATTATAATAACCATGGACAAATGCATGAAAGGTCAGCATGCACATGACAAAACAACAGAGAAAAACAATAGAGATCACCGGTATGGGTTATAGTGCGGTGACGCAGCCATGCAAAAGGCACAAAATGTCGTGTCCCCGGGAGCGGGCAGCTCCTCCTAGAGTGGTGTGTGGTCTAGTTGCATAGCATTCTCCATCTCTGATGGCAGGTGATCTTCCTTCTGGACGTCCTATGGGCATGATGGAAGCCTCTGGTCCTCTCAGTCTGCGTTTGCGTGGCCCAAATTTTCCAATGGCAACACCGGTGTCAAGGTTATTGCTGCTTGGGATGTTGTTGATTGGGTTGCCTCTGGTGCGAGGAGATGAACAACTTGTAATGTGGAGAACAACTTCAGGAGTTGAGAGGCTTTGTCATCCAGGCTCTGTAGGTGGAACCAAAGGTCGCCCATGTCCCGACGAAGGTCGAATACCAGGCTTTGCACTAGTGCAAGGCCTATTTTCCACTCGCATTTTCGGTCGACATTGGAACCTGCTCGAGATTAAGGTTGTCGTCACGAATTTTGACAGGCTTCTGGACCATCCATCTGAACTTGGGTGTCGTGAAGTTGTTCCTGAAGTGACTGGGTGGTCGAAGAGTTGGGAGGGGCCAAAGAGACTGGGTGTGAAACAGATGCGGAATTGGCTAAAGGTCCTGGGTTGTTGTTCAGTGAGGCCCCTGAGCAGTCAAGCTCCTCCATTCTGTTGGCAAGAGACGCAAGAAGGGGCAGGAGAGATGCGGGAATTTGAGTCGACTGTGCCAGGGAGGAGGAAGAGGTGGCCGAAGAGGAGAAGGATAACAGGGAGGGAGCAGGCGAGGGATGCAAGACTAGGCGAGGTCGGTTTAGCTGGCAGGTTGGTCGACATTTGGACTTCCTTCGTAGCCGGGGCATCTCCGGGACAGTGGGAGAGCAAAAATGCAGCAGGAATAGAGCAAGGCAGGACAAATGCAGAGAAGGGAAAGGTTGGGCAGGAAGCCGAGATCTGAGAAGAAAAAGAAGAAAAGAATGAGCCATATGGACCCGCTAGATCAATTGAAATAGGTTGGGAAGCTGGTGAGGTTCCATAAACGGCCACACGCACAGAGTAAAGGTGCAGCGAGGGTGCTGGTCCGTCGAAAGGATGCAAAGGTAGAGCAAGGTGCACTGAGAGTAATGGTGCCATGCCTCGAGTGAGCTGAAATTGAAATGATTAGGTAGTTGGGAGTGAGTGGCACGCACTCGTCACATCATCGACACCACAAAGTATCTCTCCTGGATGCTCTGTTCGACGTGTGTGTTGTACTAGCAACCCATCCGCGGGAAAGGGAATAAATGTGAAGGAGTACTGACATGTGGGCAAGACTATTGTTTAGATATGCTTTGCATATGGCCGTGTAAAAAATACACAGAAACAGTAGTAACGCACATGTGCGCTAAAATTCAGGCTTTGTTGTTCCATGGCCTACAAATTGCAACCAAAGTTCTGCGACATACAATTTGACAATTGGAGTTGTGGACTATTTGATATTTAAGGCTGTATGTATATTACAAAGAAGAGCCACTGGATACCAAATATGTAATTTGATTAAGTAGATATATAGACCATTGTGGCTCTCGGGCTGGCAGGCTGAAAATTGTGCTCCCATAGGTTTGTGGTCAAAAGAATAAAAAGACTACCAACACCAAATTAGTTTTCTTTAAAACAAAGGCACAGGAGCTTCATTCCAGGTTGTTGGGGTGGTGGGCTGAAAAATGGGCTATTATTGTTCTGTCGCCTACAAATAGCACCAAGAGTTCCGCGAAATACAAATTGAGAAGCGGTTTTGCAGACTATTTGAATTTTTGGATCGCGGGTTCTCGGGCTGTCCGGCTGAAAATTGGTTTTATGTTGTTTTGTGGCCTACAAATAGCACTGAGATTTCCGCAATATAAAAATTGACAAGCAGTCTTGCAGACTATTTGAAATTTTGGATTGCGGGTTCTCGGGCTAGGGGATGAAAATTGACCTTCTCTTGTTTTGTGGCATGCAAAAATCAAATATGTAATTTGATGAAGTAGATATATAGAGCATGCACGGAAGCTTCATTCCGGGTTGTTGGGATTGCGGGCTGAAAATTGGGCTTTTGTTGTTCTGTGGCCTACAAATACCACCGAGAGTTCTGCGATATACAAATTGACATGCTACTTTGAGGACTAGAATTTTTGAATGGCGGGTTCTCGGTTTGGTGGGATGAAAATTGGGCTTCTGTTGTTCTGTGGCCTACAAATAGTCCGTAGAGTTCCGTGATATACAAATTGACAAACGGACTTATGGACTATTTGAAATTGAAGGCACTCGTGTCGAGCAAGTTTAGCATTCCCAAATTAGTTTTCCTTTTTACATATGTTGTTGGAGTAAAAAATAAATAAATAGTATCGACATCTGTTACATAGGCTGGTGGAGAAAAGTATGAAACAAATATGATTCCCAAATTAGTTTTCTTTAAAAAAATGGCTTCTCAACTTAGGCATTTTTTGGCTCGCGGGTTCTCAGGTTGGGGACCTGAAAAACGTGCTTTTGTTCTTTTGTGTCCTACAAATAGCACCATTAGTTCCGCGATATATAAATTGAGAATCAGACTTGCGAAGTATTTGAATTTTAAGGAGCTCGTGTCCCAAAAATTCAGCGTTCGCGAATTAGTTTTATTTACAAAGGTTTTACATATGCTGGTGGAAAAGAGGGCACAAAGTATAGTACCAGTGTCTGTTACATAGGGCGTTGGGCAGAAGAACGAAATAAATAGCATTACCGAATTAGTTTTCTTTAAAACAGGGGCTCCTCAACACAAGAAATTGAAATTTATGAAATTATAGGTTCCTGCAGACCATAAACTATACATAGCAAATACGTAATTTTTTAAAGTAGACATTTACTTTTATAGATACAAAATATGTACTTTCATATAGTATGGGGATGAGATTTTATAGAACAACGATGAAGCCCTTATTCCATGTCCTACAAAGAGCAGGCAGAGATACGCGGTGTACAAATTCAGAAGCGGGCTTGCAGACTATTTTAATTTTAAGAGCCTTTGTGACAAACATTGTGCAGGACATGTTGCAAAGATGTAAGAAATGACAGTCTCTTTATGTTTGAGTATAAAGAAAGTAGTGAACACAATTTTACGACATTTATATAAAAAAATAATAAAACGTGTTACATATTGCTGAAAATTTAAAGAAACATATATATATATAAGTGAAATATGATATTTGAAATTTGAGTAAGTGATTTATGTCATAGTCCATTCTGAAAAAGAAAAATCTAGGAACACATAAAAGTAGGAGGAAAACTAGCCTTCTCGAATTAGAGCATAGACAAAACCCTCATTCCATACTTGGCCAGTTTTTGGATCGCGGGTTCTCGGGCTGGGGACCTGAAAAGAGGGTTTTTTTTGTTCCATGACCTTCAAATAGCACCAAGAGTTCCTTTATGTACAAATTGATAATGGGACCTACGGACTATTTGAATTTCAAGGGGCTCGTGTCCCAAAAATTTAACATTCGGGAATTACTTTTCTTTACATAGGTTTTACACACGGTGGTGGGAAAATGTACAAAAAATGTAGTACTAATGTCTATTACACAAGGTGGTGGACAAGAGGACCAAATAAATACCATTCCAGAATTAGTTTTCTTTAAAACAGGGGCTCATGGATATAATAAATTGGAATGTATCAAACTATAGGTTCCTGGAGAGCATAAATTGTACATAGCAAAAATGTAACTTTTTAAGGTAGATATTTACTTTTATAGATACCAAATATGTACTTTTATAGAGCATGTACGGAGCCCTCATTCTATATAGTGTGACGGAGCCTAGATTACATACTTAGGCAGTTTTTGGAGCGCGGGTTGCCAAGCTGGCGGGCTGAAAATTGGAAAGAAATGAAACGTGTTACATATTCTTGGAAATTTAAAGAAACATATATATGTGTGAAATATGATATGTAGAATTTGAGTGAGTGATTTATGTCATACTTTATTTTGAAATAGATAAAAAGAGAATAGAGATAAAATAAACAGAATGACTTCACATTCAACATAGCTGAAGATAAAAAATCCAGGGAGACATAAATAAAGACGGAGACAAAAGAATAGTTTTATTTGGAATATATGAAAAAAATAATAGTTTGTTACATATCCTTGGAAATGTAAATGTGTGTGTCATATAGACTGGGATTGGGGCTCCCGCGGACCATAACATAAATGTGTACAAGAAATAGGAGTGTGGAAAGAAGTTGGACATGATATAATGTAATATCTGAAAAGTAGGAATGCGAAGATCAGTTTTTGCCTATAGATTTCTACGCAGAAAAGGAATATCTGGATTGATAAAGAAAGGACTATCACTATACACTTACAGGGATGGTACATATAAGTGATTTTTTTGTTTGGTTGGTCATGCCTTTCCCTACTGGTTTTTGTGGGTAGCCCACTTCAATAACTGGATTGATACACATAGGATTTATGCATTTGCCTATTGGATTTTGTGGCTGATCCACTTCAAGTTCTCTTCAATATATCTTCTCAAGGGGGCGACGTTGATGTCATTGCGGATTCGAATGTTGGAAAATTCATTTTCTAATTCGCTTAGACCAATTTAAAGTTTACACAGACCTTCATGAATGTCTACATTCTATAGCGAATACCCGACTAGCCAGTTATCCACCTCTTCTTCATCATATTCAACAATTCTATAAAACTTTTCTAAAGACAAGGCCTTCAAATTATCAACTTGTTGATCAAAATTTGGTTAATGTTAGGGAGTTGAGGATTAATCTGGGGTTCTAGAAGCCATTCGTCTTTCCTGCTAAGTCTATTTTGGTGAGCTTTGTGAATAATGTTTCTTTCTTTGATATTTCTTGCTCACACGATTGCAAGATTAGGTATAGGTTCTTCACTTTCTGTTTCCAGCATGCTTCTAATTGAGTGGTCCTTTTTTTGGAAGGGAGATCATGTTGTCTTCTTCTCGTCTCTGGAATGTTGTTGACATGAAAGGCGAAAGGGATGACCAAGTGCACATAGAAATTTTCTTCATTCTTTAAACCTGTCTTTAGAAGTAGGAGCAATTTATGTGCCCTGCTCCCCAAGGAATCCATATTCTGTGATGTTTCCCAGGCTTTGGCAATCAGTTCTATTCTTTTGTTGATATTTTTCTCGACATGTCCTCTACAGGATGAGAGGAATCTAGAGGAACCTTTTATATTTGTTCAAGGGTGCACGTAGTCGCGGGCATGGCTATTTCTAAGGAACTGCCAAGCAATGGCATAGGAAACAAATCTTCCTCTAATTCCTTAATATGGTTCTTTAGTTTGGGATTTTTGGCTTCAATGACTCCAACGAAATCATGAAGAGCATCTCTGGTTTCCCTGTGAAGTTTAGAGATTTTGGATGTGTGCATATTGGCAAGGTCAAGTTCTGAATGTTGTTTTCTTTTCTTATTTTTTACATCTCTTTTTTCAATTATTAATTTTTTTGATTCGGTTTCAAAAACAACGCTCTAGAATACGAAGGATTCATCTTCCTCAAAAATTTCAGTACCAACCATGTCCATTGAGAAGGCATGATGAATTGTGTGTGTAGGTTGATCAAGGTTGCAAAATATTCTTTCGAGATCATCGTCAAGATCCATGTTTTGACGGTAAATTTCGGGCTTCTCTGCCTTCCCTACAATTCTTTTTCCGTTCTTCTGCACAGGAAGCTCTTGAGAAAGATGTTCACTGTATCTCTACAAAAATATTGTGGAGTTGCTGGCAGTAGTTTATAAAAAGGTTGACTGGCTCCAGACATTGTTTGAAATGAAGAAATGTAGGGGACAATATAACCCCCCACAAACATTGCTTCAATGCATGCGAATGGAAAATCTCCTCATTAATGAAAATATCTATGTATGTTGTATGGTGAACTGTTAGAAGTAAAGTGTAGTTATTGCAAACTTAGAAGTGTGAAGGTGAGGGTTACGACAAACAACATTTAAGGATAGGAGGTTTTGTGAACGAACCAAGCTGGTGGTGTGGGAATGACATTGCATGGTATTTGAAATTAAGACTAGGAAGTGATTGGAGGTTTCATGAAGAAAGCAAGATCGTGGCGTGTGAATGACATTCCATGTAATTTGAAATTAAAAATGGGAAGGGAGAAGAAAATGCTTCGCAAAAATTGCATTAATGGAAAAACTTCTCGAGCCTTGTGTGCATCAATGACAGCTTAGATGGTAGTTGTACGATGACTTGTTAGCATTAAATATTTAGAAAGAAGACACACACACACACACACACACATATAAAGTATTTTTTATCATGCACACATGCGAAGGTAACAGCCACGGAGAAGAGAAAGCAAGGAAGGAATGACCAAGTTTGAAAGTGCATGGTTCGGGATCGCGGGTTCTCGGGTAAGCGGGTTCAAAAGAAGACCTCTATTGTTCGGTGCCTTGAAAATATCTGATGATAATAAATTGAGAAGTGGATTTGCGAGGTGACTAGCTCAACATTCTACTCCAAGGCTGGTGGGCTCCCATAAACGAGCATTACATATTTGCGGGTTGTACATTGGGTCGATTTCCGCCATATAGAAATTGGGTTCTCGGGTTGGCGGGTTCGAAATTGCCTAAGCAAAGCAAAGGGCTCCATTCGAATCCCACTGCACATTTCATAATTCATGTGCAACACCAAGTCTGTGATTAGCAGATCAGTGTGTGCATAAACGAAGAAAAAGTAAATATGTGCCTTTATAAAGTATGGACATGAGATTTTATAGATCGTGTACCGATATCGCATTCCATACTTATAGGTTCTCGGAAGGGAGGGGTCAAAAAATAGGCCTCTATTGTTTCGTGTTTTACAAATAGCACATACAGTTCCGCGATATACAAATTGACAAGCGGACTTGTCGAGTGGCTAAGAATTTATAAAGCATGTACAGTTTGTGCATCGCACATTGTCGGGTTGGCGGGGTTAGAAATGTGTCTCTATTGTTTGGTGTCCTACAAATTTCTTATGATGCACAGATCCCTTACTCCATACTTAGCCACTTAATTGGATTGCGCACTTGTGAGCTACGCACTATGCCTCTAATGTTCTGTGTCCTACGAATAGCAATTATAGTTGGGCGATATACATATTGGCAAATGGACTTGCGGGTTGGTTGTCTCAACATTGCAGTTCTGCTAGATGGCGGACATGCAACGTAGCGGCTTCTCAGTGCAAGAAAAGAAAAAGAAAAAACATACCTGCAAACAAGTTTGACAAATTCAGAGAATGTAAAGGGATGTGAACATAATCTCAGATGTTAAGAAAAAGGCAACTACTATGTACATATAAACAAAAATTTTTTTTTGAATAAGATGAATAGAGTCACAAATAGTTTTTTTGAGGATGTACCTTATTTTTTCTTTTTTTGCACAATGTATATTTTATAATTAGAGTAGAAGACCGTTTGTATGCTCACTAGAACGCTATGTGTATAAATCAGGGATACATATATGCTTTGAAACATAGAAATATAAGTTTGCAATAAGTTTGATGTATATTTCGTAATTCAAGTGCAATACCAATTGTATTGTGATCAGACCAATATGTGTCTAAGACAAACATACTGTATTGAGAAATGGGCACATTGGACTAGACATGGTCAATAAGTGCGTCTTTCAGATGGGTTGTGTTGTTCAGAAGAAACCACAAACTGTATTTGCACATGTAGTTTTGCAATTCTTTTGTTCTGCTAGTATTTTGTAGCATGTCAATATTGAAGTCTCCTACAAGTACAATGGATCCATTCAGATGGAAATGGTCCAATGCATTGGAAATAAAATTTACTATGTTAGAGAATGTTGCATGGGGAGCAGCGTACAGATTTAGTATTGTAACTTCTGTTCCATGGGAAAAAATTTTGGCAAGCACCAGTTCAACATTCTTTTCTTTGATATGTATGTGGTCCAAAATTGGTACATGTTTTTTCACCAGTATCATCACCCCATGTGTAATGTAACTTGATATGCAATTGTGATTTGGGAATTGTTTGTTCTGCATGCATAATGCCATGCATGTTTCCTGCAAGCACAGAATATCGGATTGCATTAAATCATAGTCATTCAGTATATCATCCATGTGTGCATTTAAGTTGTGTGTGTTAAGCGAGAGAATTGATACATATGAATTTGTTTGTATGGATTGGTAATCATAATGCAGTTGCCATTTTGCAATGGTCCTCAGTCGTTCCATCTCAATATCAACTTTCTATTTCACATTGAAGTTATCTTTTGTCAGAGGACTTAGTAAATACAAGGAGTCCATGCTTCTTACATGGGACAGTGTTGTGTATACAAGTCCATGTATCTGAATTCCAGTAGGCTGAAATGCAACATTATCAAGTGTTATTCCTTGTAATATGTGTACTGTACGTGCACATGCAAGTTTAATCAGAAACTATTTGCGAATCTTCAGTCGACCTGTCTTTGCTGATGTCGATACTGGATTTGATATTCACAAAATAGGAGTCCAATTGCTTGCAGTGTTTGAATTATATAGATACGAAAACTTTCTTGCTTGTCGCTTTCCTATATGTGGTTCATGGAACTTAATCCAAAGGACATATAATTTTTGTCTTCATATAGCCTTTCAGTATTCCATCTGTACCATTCACCAAGCCATCTTGTGAATCATAGTTACAGGCATATATTTCAACTAGCATTTCTAATTTCAGTGCAAGGTGCAAAGGTAAAGTGACTGAATGTTCATGATGTGGTACATTTCCATGGTTGTCTTCTTCCAAGTCAATCGAATTGATGATGATCTCATCGCCAGGCATGAGTGACAGCATGTGGCTATTATGCTTTGCAACATCCTTATTTCTATAGAATAGGTAAGAGAAGGTTGGATCTGTTGGTGCAGGCCATAAGCACCTCAAATTGATATAGGTCAAGTCATCATATGTTTGGTTGTTTGTGTGCATTCTATTTAGAATTGCAATGAATGTTTCATATGTCTGGCGCATTGTACTATGCAACTTAAAGAATTTAATATTGTCTCTCTAGAATTCATGGGTCATTGTTTCCATGTTATATATAGGTTGTTCAAATATCAAAGAATCTTGGATGGGTTGTGCTTGGTAAAGATCGCCACAGAAGATCATGTCAATGTTTCCAAAGTATTTGGTCTGCACATGTTTTATGCTTCTTAGTCGACTGCCAATGGAATACAAGAACCAACTGCCAATCATATATGCTTCATCTATAAAGACAAGTTGGAGTTCCTCGTAAAGCTTAGATAATGTATCCAACATTTCCTTGCTAAGTGGAAGAAACTGTGACGTGGTAAAAGGCATTAAAAATGCAGAGTGGATTGTTGTTCCACTAGCATTGTATGCATCTTTTCCTGTGTATGCAACTATTAGGCCCTTTGGTTTCAAAGGATCAGAGCAATTATTTGAATCATAGATTCGTATAAGCATTTGGAACAATGTTTTCGATGTGAATGTCTTTCTTGTTCCTGCTCCACCTGTAAGGAACACGTGCACAGGACTATTCATGTTCAACCATTTTTTAAGGGCAATGTCCTTTACAATTGTTTGTTGTTCATGATTCAACAGACGTCTTATTCTGTGATATTCATTATTTTCAATCAGGAAAGGATGTTTTGTAACTTGAAACACAAGGTTGATACATTTTTCACTTTCAGCCGCTGGAGGATGAGGAAAATCCGCTTGTAAGTCATAGGACTCAGAAGGAGTTCTGGTTGTTTTTGGGTTTCTGAATGTCTCATCATGATAGCCAGGGTTTTCTAGGTCATTAAGTGAAACTTCTAGATCACCCCATGTTGGATTAACATTGTAGGTAAATCTAGCTTCATTGATATGCACTATAGTCTCAAAGTCAACATACACAACCTCCCATGTAGAGAAGTTATGTATTAATGTCTCTTCGTTTTCATGGAATGGAACACACAACAACAGTTTTTCTCTACAATAGTTTTCATAGTCACAATGTTTATTGTATTTGACAAATGGTATAATAGAGGGTTTTTTTCTTTTTGATATGGGTGTACCATTTGTTTTGTAATGCAATATGAATTATGTTTTGTAATAGAGCGACATATGATGTCCTATGAATTGTCAAGTTCTTGTTGCCCGGTGGTTTAAGCATAAATGTGTGTTTTTCAAGTGGAGATGTGTTTATGAAGACACATTTTCTTGAACTACAAGTGAGGGGCAAAGAAAGGGCAATGTGAACTACTTGCTGAGTAGAAATTTGTTGAATATTAAGCAATGTATTGCCAAGGGTGTGTATCATTTGTATGGCATCAATATGACTTCCTTCGTGCTCTTTACGTATTTTTCTTAATGCAGATGTCATAGATTTGTCAATCTTCATCATATGCAAGGTGCAATAGGATGTTGCAGCATATGCATTCAGCATGTACTGTGCATCTGTATTTTCTTTCCACATAAAGGGCATGTCCTTGGAGAAATTGTTGTTCCAAATATGGGAGATTTTTCATTTAAGGAAAAGTGTTGGTTGCCTAAGCATTTTTTGTAAGGCTTGGATGTACTCATCTTATGATAGATTTACTTATGTCAAGAAGGCATCAAATCTCATCATTTCGTAGAATCCTCCTTGTTCTAGAAATGTGAACAAGGATTTAGATTTCTCAAAAACAACATTGTCCTCTAAACTAATTGGCTCTATGATTCTTGTAGCTCTCATTGGCGGAATGAGAAAGTTGTATCTGCAGTGCGATCTTTTTCGTTTTCTACAACTTCTTGTATGGTAATGTCTATGGACTTTTGCAAGGTCTGGTTCCAAATGATATGTATTGCATGTTATGTATTTATCCACAAATTGTTTGATCTTTGAATTCTTATCAGCTCCATAGACTGGTGCATCCTCTATCCACAACAGTGTCTGGTCATGCTCATTTCCCCTATTCTGGAATTCAGTCACAAAAAAGTAGTTCGATATTTTTTCGAAAAACGTTTCATCATGGCATATCAATTGTCTCAAAGAATTTATTCTATGTCTATAGTATCGAGTACATGTCACTGGGTCTTTTCTTATGAGGTAGTCAATGTCGTTATTTTCCAGTGTATCGTTTTTTTTTTTTACGTTTCCTGTTACTATGCAGGTCAGAAATGGTAGCCACCAATGGATCCCAGCAATGCTCTGCACTTGTAAATGTGATGAAAAATGTTGGTGGCCCCAATTATCGGATCATTGCAAAAAAAATAAATTGTTTTGTTGCAAATAGTCAGGAGAGGTGCGAATGTTCTTGAAATCTATGTATCCAATATCAGATTTCATAATTTTTTCTAGGTTTACTTTGTACTTCACATCCTTGGCCAACAACTATCTTCCTTGTAACTGGCCTTTTCTAATTCGGACCCACATGCAGGACATAACTTGCTCTATTATTATGCGCATTGTTTTGAAAAACAAATTTGTTATGTGACAGGAGAAGTAACCGCTTGAATGTAGTAGCTCCCATCAGACTATTTTATGATAACTAAATCGTTCTGTAATACCAGTGCCACGTGGATCTCCGTAGAACAGTGTTGGAAAGTTCATTTCCTCAGCGAATTTGTCCTTGAATATTCCAAGTGGACGCTTCCCCTCGCCAGGTGCGATTTCGACAATTTTGTCTTGCAAGTCACGAATGCACTGTGAATTGGTGAATACATGGACCAATGTTTTAGTAGGTGTTTCAATCTCCGATTCATCACTTGTATCAGAATCACTAGGATTTTCGAGAGTCTCTGCAGAGTTTCCATGTTCTTCTACGAGAACATTGTTCCAGTTGGCATTTATACAAATGTTCTCTACTTTGTACAGGGCCCTGGAACATAATTCCTCTAATGCTTTCATAACATAATGCACACACACTTTTCCTGTCTAATACTCATTTTTGTATTCCAATCGTCTTTTAAGAGCCACGACGATTGTAATTGTATTGTTAATGAACTGTGGCAACGCTTTCTGCACAACATCTAGCTGAACAGGCAAATTAATAATTGATCTTGTTAAGCACATCTAGGGTCGCTTATAGCCCCAAGGTCTGATTTGAGAAAATGCAATTCGCAGAGAGACAAGTCTCTCCTCAAGTTCCGTAAGTGCACTTACATATGCTAGTGGTGTATTACATCTTATTCGGTCAGGGGTTACAAACTGTGGCAATTTTCCATTTTCAAGCGATCGTTTGCATGGAAGACAAACTTTCTCACTGGAAACTGGTTTATCATGGGCTGTCAGTGGGAGGTATTCTGCTTGCAAATTAGGTGTGAAAGACTTACTGTTTTTTGAAAAAATCAATTGTTCACAAATTGCACATGCAATGGAAGGAGTGTCTTTCATTTGTTTCATGTAGGTCTGTCTTGCATTTTTTTTTCGCAGGGAAGTATGGGTAGAAACTGTTTCTTGTTTTTCATGTACACCACGAACTACCACAGTTGCATGACCATTCTGGGATATGAAATCACACATGTTTATGTTCTGTTCTGAATGAACAAATTTCTTTACATTGTCATATGTGAGTTTGTCTCTAAAAGGAAGTGTAGCAATGTATTTTTTTCTCTCGCGCATGACCTTTTTAAAGTTGTGGTAACTTGCTCTATGTTTCTTTCCCAAGGGAAGGATGACCTGGTGGAAATTGGGATGAATTTCACTCTCACCCAGTTTCTCAGAAACTATTTTACGTTTTTTGTTCAAGGCCTCTATTTGCTTATCAAAAGTCGGACGAATTTGATGAATACTTTTTTTCAAATTGTGATAACTTACTCTATGTTTTTTGTTTAAACTCTCTATGACCTCATCACAAATGAAATGAATTCTATGCATGTTTTTTTTGTTCAAGACCTGTCTGCCCATATTGCAACCGAGAGGACTCTCGTTTTGACTAAAAAACATTCCACGCATATGCAGATTTGATGTCGTTTGGGTGGCATGCACACTCAACCCTGAACTACCGATATCTACAAGAAAAGGTTGATAACAAATATGTGTTGTATCTGTTTTCAACGACAAGATGTGAATTTTTCGATCGTAATTTGAATCGGTAACCCAGGAATGGACAGTGCTAGCTGGCGAGGCAGACCAAACCTGGATCTTCACCCTGAATACCATAGACAACCATTGCAAACAGAATCTGCAACCCTCCATATTCCCTTCTTCATATGGAAGCGCCATGTTCACAAGGTGTTCCTGCCAACTTTCAACTGTCAGCATATTTTCCACGAGATATGGGCAAAGGTGTTGATGTGAGCACCTAAAAGCCTATTCGATGCCGCCTATAATCCCATTGCAGAAGGATTGTACAGTGTAAAGATGCAAGCACTGAACATCGAACTCGGTTGCTACCAAACAACAAATTGCATTAAACAGACTATCTCCGTAGCTAAACACAACATTTGTTGCCAGCTGTAAACCATAGCAATCTATGCCATCCAAAATCTGTTTCCATTGTCATTGAAGGTCTTTGCAAATAACAAACAAGTAGATACGAGGACCTTCTATATTGCATATGGACATTTTTCTGTACAACATTGGTTCATAATGGCCACTAAGGGCATCGACATCATGGAACAAGATGCAATATGGATTGTGAGATGCAGTTCTGTTGAATAGTAGATATCTTGTTTTTCTTGTCAATGACCATATGCCAACTGATATATTTAGTCAGTTAGACAGCCACTGAATACAAAATGTATCTCCCCAAAGTCCCCTCTAATGTGCACACAGAGTTGGAGATGCAGACAACAACATCTTTGAAAAATACGTAGCCACATCATGGATTCCATGCAACTGCCAAAGAAAATCAGATTCCAGTTCGTATTCATAGGACTACAAAGCCTCAACATCGTCATTTTTAAAACAGGCCAAGAGATAATCTATCAATCCATTATGCAGCTCGGTCGAAGAATACCGAAAATGCAATAGAACCTGGAATGTATCGAAAAGGAAATCCCCAACAATATACAAGAATGCATCCAATCTAAAAAGGCCATTCCTATGCAAAACCACACCAATGTTGTCATGTACAATGTATTGTGTATCTTTTTCATACGACTCAACATCTATTACCTCTTTCATCTTTTCAACTATCATTTTGAAGCTGTTTGCTAGATACTTTCAATTTCTATCAAAACAGAGAAAAGCACAGGAAAAAAATAAAAACTACCAAAATAAAAAAGAAAAGAAAAATAGTGCACCAATCCCCATATGTATATTTAAACCTTCTTCTTCTCAACTTGAATCCCCCTAGTTCCCATAGCAGATGAGAAGAAAACAGACTGACATTGGAAACTGAACCAAACAGAAGAAAGACTGCAAAAAAATAAAACCATAACTTAACTCAGCAGAAAGAAAACAGGCAGATGCAGTTTTTCGGCCCACGGAGTAGAAGCATGCACTGCATCTACACCCCGCCCGATGGTTCCCTCTTCTGATAGCTCCCAACTACTTTTCGTAAATCCCTCTGCATTGCAATTTTCAGAAAAACTATGGACGCGACATTCCTCATTTGAAGATGCATTGTTTCCAGGAATAGAAACTAAGAGCATAGATGAAAATGGTCTGGAACAAAATATTGAAAATCACCAAAAATGGAGAAACTTACCTGTCAACAAAGGATGAGAAGATCTCAACGCAAAAAAAAATGCAAACCGCAACAACAGGTCCAACAACTTACAAAGTTGAAGAACAAAAAACCAATGAACAACCACGAAGAGCTCGAACTGCAAGTGCAGGACCTCAACTTTGCAAAGTTGAATCAAACAAGAACCAAAATCATGGAAAGAAACAACGAACAAGGATGGAGCACAAGAGCAGGGATGTCGGGCATGAACAAAACTGTATTGCAAGACATCTGTATAATAAACATTTAAGACTGGCAGAGCTCTTAGGTAAACAATTAAGATAGTAAGGACCATCGAAGGGCTTAGGTCTGTGCAATCATTTAAGAAAAGATGCAGCGTGGGAGGACTGTTCTCTCAAAGCACACAACAATAAAGAAAGAACCAGACATAGCAATATCATGGAGAATGTATTCAGCGCAACAAAAAATGCTAAGGGGAAACATTCGAACTAATGCTAGCATTAATCCACGTTCCAAGAATGCATAACAACATTTATGATTCAAAAAGACCATATACTACCAAATACTTTGGAAATGCAAACATATTTTACACTGGGAATAGAAAAGGCGACAATAAGACCTCTAATCCGTTGTCGAATCAGATCTTGACAAACATGATTCTTTTTATTATATAAAAATCGATATTTTCACTTCCCTTGTTCCAACAATAGACAATAGCGAAATATTTCTGATCAACGCACAAGCTAATGCCAGGTCAATGATTTATCGATCGTTATAGTCCCTCTATGCCTACCGCAAGAACTAATAAGTGGTTGAAGTAAAAAATATTGGTTGATCTCCATTCTCAAAACATTTTAGGATGTAAAACTTAGTGGTTGAAAAGATTTGTGGATAAGGGTGTAAATGAAAAAAAAATTGTAACAAAAAACATGAAAAATTTGAAAAGGCTAAATGATCTACTCATGGAAAAGACAATAGATGGAATTGAAAAGACTCCAATATGTCATTGATTATGACTCCTATGGCATATTCCATGGTCATGCTTAGTACCTTGTTAAAAAACAATAGATGGCATAGAGTACGACTTCCATAAATGGTTAAAAACATTGGATGCGTTGAATAGGAGTCCCAACACGATACGTTAGTGCTTACTGATTAAGAAATTTCATGAAACAATGAAGTATGGAGGAGCCCAATAGGGCTCGATGGAAGCGCCCTTCGACATTGAGTCAACTATGGGATTCATCATGTCATATCTTGTAAAGTAAGATTGAAGATGCAACCACTATTAATTCATAAATTGATAAATTGCTTGTCAATATTTGATGTGCAAATCTATAGGTTGCACCCACTATGTACCGTATGTTTTCAGTGTTTCACATGACATAGAGCCATTTAGTGCTGAATTGAAACCCGTGATTTTGGTAGCATCCAAAGCATTTCCACTTTCTTGTTATTATGCGACTCGTGATTTTGATAGTATCCAATGCATTCCCAATTTCTGTTTTCTTTTCAAACCAATACATCCAAATAAATAAATTTCACATTGTATTTTTATTTTTATGGTTTAATACTTTATTTTTATTGATTTATGATCAAGTTTACAAATTAGTTAAATAAATTATTCTTAATAATTGAATATAATATTTTATTTATTCACAATTTTATAAAATTTTAAATTGCTTTTTTTAAATAATTAATTAAAGAGTAAAGTTTTGATTAAAAATATAGATAAAGAAACAAAATAATAATATTAATATTAATTAATATTATTCATTTAAATTTTAAATGATATTAAAACATATATTAATAAACAAAGAAGTAATGGGTAAATATCTTTGAGTGGGGCTTAAAGTGAAATAATCTTTTTATATTTAGATTTATTAATATCTGTTTTTCTTCATTAAAATTATATATAATATGTTTAATATATTATTTATTTGATTTCAAATATTATTTTCACTTACATTAATATCATTTTTTTATTATATTTACATTAAAAAAAAGTTAATTAAATATTAAAAAAATAGTAAAGTTGATCTCACATCAATAAAAATTTAAAGTTAAGTATAATATTATATATGATTTGGTCCCCGAGGTGTAGGACAGTCGGTGACGGAGTGTGTTGTTAAGCCACTCCGTGATGTTAAAGTCATCGGTTCGAAACCTGTGGGGACAAAAAATCCAACCATGTTAAGGGTTGGTGTGGCTTAGGTTTCTCAAGCCACAGGTTAATCGTAGGTCCTGCACAAATTAACAAACAAAAAAAAATATTATATATGATTTGTTTAATATATTATTTAATTGATTTAAGAAGATATTTTCACTTATATTAATATTATTTTTTATTATAATCACATTTAAAAATAATTAAAATTATATATAAAATTATATATGAGTTGCTTAATATATTATTTAATTAATTTAAAAAGATATTTTCACTTATAATAATATAATTTTTTATTATAATCACATTTAAAAAAAATTGAATACATTTTATCAATATGGTAAAGTATCTCATATCAGTAAAATTTAAAGTTAAACATAAAGATATCTTAACTGAATATAAAAAATTAAAAAAAAAAAGTAAAATAATAATAAATTAAGGATAATATAAATAACATTGATTTGTATTTATTAAAATAATATTATAAAAACTAAATCATATATAATATTTATTTATTAATTTTTAACCAGTTTTTTTTTGAATTATTGATTTTTTATTTAAATAATTTTCAATTTTACTATTTGATTAATTTATTTTATTTTATCTATATACTATTTTAATTTTAAAAATATTTTTATTAAATAATAAATAAATAATATAATGATGATGTTAATGTTCATGGAGAACAAGATTTGTTTATTGGATTTTAAGAAATGTAAAATATTACTTAGACTAAAAGCATTAGGAGAAGGTTCCAAGATCACTATAGTTTTGAAGTTTTAAAAGATTAAAAAGGTCAAAATCTGTATTGTAACAAATATTTTAAAATTGAGATCTAATTTTTCTTAGAACTTAGATTTAATTTATTTTATTTAGTGTTACTTACTCTGAATAACTTTTGTCTTCCAAACTACAGACCAACATGGGTTTACCATTTTTACAAATTAACTCAATGAGCAAGTTAAGCCATACTAATGTCATTTTTGTAAGATAAGGATGTAACTGAAGTTTTTAAGTCATCTATGGCTGGAATGGGAACTTGAAAAAACATGAGAAGTGAAGACCTACACAGATGACCTTTCAGAACTTTGTCGTTGGCAGTAACATTTAAAGAAAGACGAGAAGTGAAGACATACAGAGATGATCTTTCACAACTGTCGAGTTTATAGTAACATCTAATACATAACATTTAGGTATTTTATACTTTGAAGTCGATTGTAGCATTAAGTTC
This sequence comes from Picea engelmannii, assembly GCA_009831015.1. Classification (NCBI taxonomy): domain Eukaryota; kingdom Viridiplantae; phylum Streptophyta; class Pinopsida; order Pinales; family Pinaceae; genus Picea; species Picea engelmannii. The sequence continues at coordinate 1,274,308 of ML776847.1, read as the reverse complement.
AACAGTAACAGTTAGTGCGCAGTACCAATAATAATGAATGTGTAGTTTGACCAAAACCTGTACTTTGAATTGGAGATCTAAGGCCGAATGCTCCCTGAAAATTCTTACCATTTTGTAACTACACTAAATTCTCAGATAAACTAACTGTTAACTTCGATGATCTGCTTACTCGCAACATATGGAAGCGCATGCATGAATACCGAATAATTTGACATCAAGTCGTTGAAAATATTAACATCAATTATAAGTTGCAGTAATACATCGAAGTTTGAATGACTTTTGACCCAAAAAAAATTCAAGATAAAACAATAATTACGAACTGTATTTAGGTTTTCTTATTCAAAGCACGTACTATACTATGAGTTAAGTGGCAATACATTAACAAACTGTGGCGTTTTATCATGATAAGCCCTGAGGCATACAGTCATAAGCCCATGCCATAGACATAACAGATATCTAAGGGCAGTTGTAGAAACAGAGAAAATTCATATCCTTCTTCCCATCTCTCTCTCAAATTAATGCTGACTGTGTTCAATTCTCTTCTCCATTTGCATGAAATCGGCCTGAACTCTTTATTATTGGAATGTCATTGTAGTACTGGCCGACATTGATGATGAAAACTTCAAGCTTCGGCTCTCACGAACTGCCGTTGGGAATAAGGATGTTTGCCATGGATGATCTTTCTTTTGTTGGCCAGGGCAGCTTGAAAAAGATTAATTCTTTCTCATCATAAGGAAGGGACTGCGCAGGAATGGAAGATGACACTGGCCACTCAAGGGAAGGCAAAGCCTGGGGCTCTCCCTGAGAGCTGGTTGCCTATTGCCATTCACTCATTAAATAGAAACCTAATGATAGTCTATGGCATGAAAAAGATAATCGTCCATTACTGAGTGGGTGACTCAGAAGGATCTGGAAAGTTTCGCTTCACGACTCAATCAATTCAAAAGTCAATAAAGGCGGTGGCAACTTGTAAATTAAATCTGAATTCAATGGTTCAAAGTTTTGGGTTTTGCATTTAAAATAGGAAAAATCCTACATTCTGTAGGATTAATGGCCGAGTTACATATACGTACATTAATGGCCTACTTACAGTTATGTATGTAAGCAAAATCTGATCATGTAAAATAATATAATTTGTAGGATTAATGACTGAGTTAAATATACGTAGATTAATGGCCTAGTTACAGATACGTATGTGTATCATTGTATGTAAACAAAATCTGATCATGTAAAATAATATAATTTGTAGAGGATCAAATTTTCGATATTATCCAAATACCTTTGCATTTTGGATGATAATTCTATTTCAAAACATATATTTTTAATTAGTTAAAAGAATTTAAAATAATATTAAAAAAAAATTCAATTTAAGTAATAAAATGATCCAAAATTTTATAAATATGTAACTTGGATTTAAATAATGTGATTTAAAATTTTATAAATATTTAACTAACTTTGTAATA
>ML776847.1:1250519-1272662 GCA_009831015.1 Picea engelmannii | reverse complement strand
TATTTATGTTTTTATTAATTTTTATTATAAATAAAAAATCAACTTTTATTATAAAGATAAAATAGTCTATAATTAAAATAAACAGATTTATCTCTTTATTATATGTTTGAAATATAATCTGTTTGTAAAACACCATCAAAAGTCGTATCAAAAGTCTGGGGTTTTTGAAAGACAAGTTTTCTACTTTTGCGATTTTCTGAGACCTTGTGTTTCAAAGGCCCAAAACTTTTGATACGACTTCGATGGTGTTTTACAAACAGATTATATTTCAAACATATAACAAAGAGATAAGTATGTTATCATACCCAGGTTGAAAATGAGTGACTGGCTTTGATACCAATGTAAAACAGAAGCTTCCTCCGTCAAAAAAATGAAGCTTGAAGTATTTAACATCATATCAAAGAAGAAGAGCTCATTATGTTATATTTATGTTTTTATTAATTTTTTTTATAAATAGAAAAACAACTTTTATTATAAAAACAAAATAGTCTATATTTAAAATAAAACTATTATGAAATTACATTTAACATCACATCAAATTGAAGAAGAAATCATTATGTTATATTTATGTTTTTATTAATTTTTATTATAAATAGAAAAACAAGTTTTATTATAAAGACAAAATAGTATATACTTAAAATAAAACTGTTATAAAATTACATTTAACATCACATCAAATTGCAAAGAACTCATTATGTTATATTTATGTTTTTATTAATTTTTATTATAAATACAAAAACAATTTTTATTATAAAGATAAAATAGTCTATACTTAAAATAAAACTATTATGAAATTACATTTAACATCACATCAAATTTCAAAAAAACTTATATAAAATATTTGATGTCTTACATTTTTGGACTTCAACACCATTACATTAAAAACATAAATAGAAAGAAAAATCCTTAAATTGTTAAGATTCTTTTTAGATTAACATGTTTTTAAATTTCTTTCTTCTCACACCTCACACTATCTACACTTTGCTTTGACATGGAAGTCAACAATTATTGAAATTTGAAATGCAACTCAAGCTCTATTCTGGAGTTGTGTGATGTGTCCATTGTCTAGTCTACATAGGGCATGGAATACAATAAATTATACAGTCCAATGTCTATTCTAACTTGGAGTTGTGTGATGTGTCCATTGTCTAGTCTCCATAGGGCATAGAATATGATATATTATACAGCCTCACTGATCATAGTTTATTTTCCACTTGAATTGAAGTAACTACCTTTGAAGATATTTTAGGAGGTGGATTTAGAGTGACTATAATGAAGATAATGGAAACCTATTTTCTTAGGTCTACTCAATAACACACTACCCAATCAATCAATCAATCAATCAATCAATAAATATATATATATATATATATATATATATATATATATATATATATATAAGTTAAGTGTAATTAAGTAGAAGTGATACAGATCAATCAACACCATCCAATAATTCTCATTTTGATGTAGCAATGCTTAGTCCCTGCTAACACGGACATCCTCCACTATTGTTTCAGAAGTGGAGGTAACGCGTTTGGTAAGGTTTGATCATCCTAATTTTATAAAATAAAAATTTACATGTATTCTAGACAAACTGGAAAGTAAAGTATTTCCGGGCATAATTATACACATTCAATCATCATTTTCCAATGATATTATGGATCGCTAAGTCCTTTTTTTTTTTCTTAAAATTAAACACTAAGTTTATTATGTAGAAAGAGTGTAAACATTCAAAATTGTCATGATATATTTTATCACTTATAAGTAATAGAAAGAAAAAATTATGAATTTTAAGAAGATGAGCTCAAAATTATGTCTTTACCAATTTATTTTTTGGGATTTTTACTAATTGTTATTTCATCACAACTATCCTTGACAAAAAATGATAATGCATTAAGTTTCTCTACAACTATAGAAAATCATGATCTCTTAAAAACAACTTATTTTGTAATAATGTTTGATAAAAACTTTTAAATTTTATTTCCATGCTATAATTTTGAATTACAAAAAACCTAGTCATCCATTCAACAAGAGAATTATAACTTCTATGTTTAACAAAATTTGATTATACTAAATAAATTAAGAAACTTCCAAATATAGATAATAGACATACTTATTACTATGTTTAAAAAAATTTGATTATACTAAATAAATTAAAAAACTTCCAAATATAGGTAGTAGACATACTTATTAGAAGTGAATATTTCTTCAATAATATATCTTTACATGTGTAATTTGATATTCTTTATTTATAACTCACTTTAATTTAGAAGAAAATAATAATCAATTTCACATCACAACTATCCTTGACAAAAAATGATAATGCATTAAGGTTCTCTACAACTATAGAAAATCATGATCTCTTAAAAACAACTTATTTTGTAATAATGTTTGATAAAAACTTTTGAATTTTATTTCCATGCTATAATTTTGAATTACAAAAAACCTAGTCATCCCTTCAAGAGAATTATAACTTCTATGTTTAAAAAGATTTGATTATACGAAATAAATTAAGAAACTTCCAAATATAGATAATAAACATACTTATTACTATGTTTAAAAAGATTTGATTATACTAAATAAATTAAGAAACTTCCAAATATAGGTAGTAGACATACTTATTAGAAGTGAATATTTCTTCAATAATAGATCTTTACATGTGTAATTTGATATTCTTTATTTATAACTTACTTTAATTTAGAAGAAAATAATAATCAATTTCAAACAAATAGGTTTCATTACATAGTATAAGAAAATGAAAGTAGAAGTGCATTCAAATTAGTAAATCATTTTTATTAAAAGAAGTATTGTATATATATTTATCATCAATAAAACTACACACCTATGTATCATCAATGAAACTACACATAAAGATTTCTAGGTAGATTCCAAATACCTAATTTTTAAAAAATGAATTGTTTATTAATTTTATTTTAATTTTTTCTAATATATATTAGAATCTTAAAATAGATATATGGTTTCATTCATCCTATAACTTTTTATTGTATTTCTTATTTTTTTAAAAACATTATATGTTGCATTAGTATAGATTAAGATTTACAGTTTTAAAATAAATTATTATTTTAAGACCCTCAAAACTTTGTCAATTTTATAATATGTCAATTTTAAAATTATAATGAATTTCATTATTTAATTTTTTTATTAAAATTAACATTATAAATTTTAAAAAAGTATTATATACTATAACAATAAATTATGTATATAATTATACAATTTTATTTAAAAAAAAAAAATTATTTTTTTTCTCACATAACATGGGATTTTATTATTATTAAGGAGTGTCTACAATTGAAAAAATATAAATGATCTACACATGGAAAAAGCAATACATGTTATGGAAAAATCTAAATGATCTACACATGGAAAAAATAATAAATGGAATTGAGTACCACTCTTGTATGGAATTGCTTAGCAGTAATTAAAAATCCCACAACATGATCAGAATTGAACCCTTCATATCCCTTCCAAGGGGTTCAAATTTGTTCGAGAAGGGTAATAAAAAAAGAAAACCTTAAAAAAATGTAAATTTTTGAAATCACTTGTCATTTAAGAAGGACAAAAAATATCATAAAATGTCCAAAGATGGGTTATATTTTCAATAACCCATGAATGTCCTCACTTCCAATGCTTGGATACTCAATGAGCATTGGTTCATCACACAATACTTGCCTTTGACATCTAAATACTAAAATAACCTATATTCTAGTTGGATCTTATATATTACCTACTATGTTATACCCTTCCATGGCATGAGATCCAACACATACCTCACACTTAGATAAATATCCTACCACTATATTTGTGTATGGACTATTTTACATGTCACTTAATGAAATCTTCCCAAAGAAGCTTAGACACCTTGTCTTTGTGAATCTCCACTTGAATTCATGTCTTATGAGCATTGTCGATGCTTCTCAATATGAGAATTGTCATTGCATTTAGTTTACATACTTTATATTTTTTAATCTCACTCTCATTATAATTTCATTTGCTTTCTTATCTTTTCCTCCAACACTCGCCATAATGCTCTTTTATTTATTATCTTTTCCTCTACTATTGGCTCTCTAAAAAACAAAAACAATTAGTCATAGGTTATGGATGTAAATTGTAATGACATTGAGAGCTTATTAGTAAGATTAATTACAAATGAGTTGCTAAATGTCAATTTTGAAGAGGAAACAATAGACATTGAGTTGAGCAAACCCACACAAATCATGCCATCTATCTATTTCATGTTCACATATTCCCTGTCATTAATAGCATTTCAAACATGTTGATTCATAGTTATTTTATTGCATAGAGGACTATGCTCAAGGGTTTGGATCGGGACTGTGATAATCCTTGTTATAGTGGGAGACTTATGGTATTGATTTTTTAGGTGAAAAGAATTGGCTAGCAATTTGAAAATAGAAATCGAGAAGTTTAATGGGAAAAGTTTTGAGATGTGGAAGCTCAAGATGGAAGATTTGTTGGTTGACAAAGATCAGTGGAGCGCAGAAGATATAGGTACTGCACCTACGCGAACTTCAACAAATGACTGGAAAAATTTTGATCGAAAGGCAAAGAGAACAATTTGACTGTGTCTCTAAGATTCAATATTATTGAATGTGTTAGAGGAAGCTACAACCAAGGATTTATGGGATAAGTTGGAGAACTTGTATCAGTCTAAGTCCCTAGTAAATAAACTATTCCTGAGAAAGAAGTTGTATAACCCGAGGATGAGAGATGGAGACTCAATGGCAGAGCATTTGAATGCCTTCAATATTGTGGTAAGTTAGTTAGTACCTATTGAGATTAAAATTTCAGATGAACATGAGTGTATCAGTTTACTGTTTTCTTTTCTAGACTCGTGGGATAGTCTGGTTGTGGCCATAGGTAGTAATACAACTGCCTTGAAGTTTGATAAAGTGGTCTCATCCTTTTTGTCAGAGGAGATGAGACGGAAGAATATGGAGGGATAGAGCACATACACATTATCTGCAAGAGGACGCTCCCGGGAAAGAAATAGATCTAAGTTCTCAAGTGGGAGATCTAAGTCTAAGGGTAAATCTAAATCTCCCGGAAATTTTGTGAAGTTATGTTGGAGAGTTGGAAAATAAGGGCACTACAAGAAGCAGTGTAGATCCAAATTTGAGAAAAAGAAGAGATCTGAAGAATCTCCTTCTACATAAAAAAATACCTCCAAGGAAGAAGGACAAGATGTGTACTTGGCTTCTTCAAGCACACATGCATATCATGAGGCATGGTTGGTTGAATCAGGTGAATACTTTCATATGACTCCCCACGGGGAGTGGTTCTGTGAATATGAAAGGTATGATGGAGGTAATGTTTTCCTAGGTGATGACTTGACAACCAGATTCATAGGTCAGGGAAAAGTCAGGTCGAGGCTCATAGATGGAATGATTAGAAAACTACATGGTGTTATGCACATCCCAGGATTGGCCAAAAATTTGATTTATGTAAGAAAAATGGACAATGCCGGGGTAAGAACAATATTTGAAAAGGAAACCTGCAGGATAGTTCGAGGAACAATGGTGTTGTTGAAGGGATTTCGGTTTGGAACTCTATATAAGCTGCAAGGAAGCACTATTAGTGATGTATGTAATAGTTCCATTGTTCATGATATTGGAGTTGAAGAAGAAAGAACTCCTACAGTCTCTAGATAATAGGTTATGTTGTGGCATCAAAGATTGGGGCATATCGGAGAGAAGGGTCTTCGACTACCAAATGATAAAGGTATGGTTGAAGGTTTGTCTAACTGCTCTCTAGAATTTTATTTCTGTGAACATTGTGTTTATGGAAAGCAGAATCAGGTAATATTCCCCTTTGGTGCAACGAAGGTAGAACAAATTTTATAGCTAGTTCACAGTGATATTTTTGGACCTGTGTTAGTCCCATCATTGGGAAAATCTGTGTATTATGTCTCATTTATAAATGAATTCTCGAGGAATACTTGGATATATTTCCTTAGGAATAAATATGAAGTCTTTGACATGTTTAAATAGTTTAAGGCTCTTTTTGAGAATCAAACAGAGAAAAGAATTAAGGTGTTGAGGACAAATAATGGCGAAGATTTCTACAGGAATGAATTTGAAGAATTCTGTAAGAAGTGTGGTATAGAAAGGAAGAATACTACTCCATATACACCTCAACAGAATGGATTTGCAGAAAGGATGAACACGATGTTGATGGAAAAATCAAGGTGGATGCTCAGTGGTGACGGGTTAGGGAAAGAATTTTGGGCATAGGCAGTGGGTACTACATGTTACTTGGTCAACAGATCACCCTCATCATTGTTGGATGACAAGACTCCACAAGAGATATGGACTGGTAAGAAACCTTCTCTCACACATCTCAAGGTATTTGGTTGTGATTCATATGTTCATGTTCCAAAGGAAAACATGAGTAAGCTAGATAAGAAGGCTGAAAAGTGTATCTTTATTGTATATAAATATGGTCCCAAAGGTTATAATCTTTGGAACCTAGAAACTAAGAAGGTAGTGTATAGCCGAGATGTGGCATTTAGATAAATGAAGGATGTTGTTAAACATAAAGTCCTACCAAGTAAGGAAGAACTAGAGAAAATAGAGTTTGATTTAAAGGACGATGAACCAAACTCTACATAAGAACATAAATAATAAGAATAAGATTCTCATACTCCATTATTGAGGAGATTGGTTCGAGAAAGAAGTCTCCCATAAAGGTATAATCCATATGATTTTCGTTCTTATTTTTCTTTGTCTATTACTAATGATGATCCTAGAATTGTCAGGGAGGCAATGGAATCAAAGGATGGAAATCTTTGGAAAAAGGCCATGGATGAAGAAATGGAAGCCTTGGATAAGAATGAGTCTTGGGATCTAGTGGAGTTTCTATTGATGGGTGTTTATGGAACACCGTCAATGAGAAGGGAAGATCTAGATCAGGGTTGTCTATTTAACCCAAGTCGTTTGGAATAATCCACCCTGGCGGTTTTTATGGCTCCATTAGCCAACTAGGATTCTAAAATAACTAAAAAATGTGAACTAACTAATGGTACAATTCTATCAATTGACACATTAATTACAATTTATTAACTAACAATGATTATGTACAATAGATATATACAATTACAAGGTTTAAGAAAAGCCTTGTGAAAATAATGGTTTTAGACTAATGGATCTAAACACGATTAAAAATAAACAAAACTATTCTAGTACTAGAACTGACAAACTAATAAACAATGAGTGAATAAGATTGTAAATGATATAATGATAATGGACAAAGCATTCAACGTTTAAATGATGCAATCATTATTCATTCGCAAATCAACAAATTAAATAAATAATAAACTAACTAACCTTATGTTGATTAGCAGTACTAAGCTACAATTTTCTCTCTATATTTATATAATCTCCACTTAACCTATGTCAAGTATGAATCTATGACAAAAGGAAGAATAGTACTTCTTGAAAAAACTCAAATAAGTCTTGTATATTCCAAAACGAATCTAGGATGATATAAAGACAAATGATTTTATATCATGTGACTTTAGAATGTTCAATAACTGAAAATGAAAGAAATTCCAACTCTCAGTAAATGTTATTACCATCTATCTAGCATCACATGTAAACTCAAAATACTTGAATAGACGATCAGTCACAGATATCAACTTAACCAAAATACAATGAACCGCATAAAGAAAAACATGGCATAAAAGATTATATGCAGAAGAGACTAAATCTAGTTCGATACAAATAAAATTTCACATCTAGAAATTACATGAGAAAACAATGAAAACATTGCACAGTCTACATAGGACAATATCCAAAGAGTAAATTGTTTTCCCAGTATAGTTTCAAAAAAAATAAGTCCATTATATGGTCCAGGAGGAATTGTCCCTATCACTGGGCAAAGAACGCTATTTAAACAAGTTCCTGATTTGTTCCTCATATCATGTAAGATAGAGGCAAGTATTTTTTAATAAGCTTTTACTAAAATAAAATAACAAAAAGATAATTCTATTGAAATATTACAATCCAAAATAGTTACATCATTAAACATTGTTTTTTCAACAAAAACAAAATTACAAGTCCATTATATGCTCAACCTATGACTCATTCCATTAATCATAGCACATCAACCTATTGTTCACCTGAGACAAGGAAAATGAAATCTAAATTAGACAATAATCAAATAAATAATTTAAAGACAAGCTACAGAATATTCGATTTTGTAGTTGGTCTAAATAAAAACAAAATCAAAATGAATTTATTTATTTATCAAAACAAAATCAAATCATAAATTACAAGATAATTATTTACCAACTAGAAATTTGAAAGAGAGGCATCAGAAAAATCTGAGTTTATAATGGCATTGAATTTGTGGATTTTTTAATAACCACATTTCCCGATCTCTTGAAACGCTTATTGGCCTTGTGTGAGTTCGATCGAATGCAAGCTCGAAGATCATCGTTTTCCCTCTCAAGAACTGAGTTCCAAGTGACCACTTGATTCAACTGCGCCTATAGGTAAGGAATATTTCGATAGTATCTTTTGATCCAGTTAAAACAATTCTCACAAGACACCAGTTCTAAATTTGGTAAAGCATGAGTCTAATTTATAGTGGGAGATTTACCATGTTCCATGATTCTCTTGATATCATACGGAATCCATGAGTAACCTTCTTGTTCCTTTAAGAAATGAGGCAGATTCGATACAAAATCGTATTGGGGTGAATCGGTGCTGGTATCATCAATAGAAATCCAATCATCGACATCAATGATAGGGATAGGGTTTTTACGTTTGTGATGTCGATTCCTCAGCATTCTGGAAAGGAGTCGACCAGATATTTTGTTCTTAAAATCAATATATAGAACTCTCTGTGTTTTACGTCTACCCTATTCCTTGATTTTAATTTCATTCAAATCAACCACATCTGGCCGAGGACTAGGAACAACAAGAACCTTACCCTTTAGATTATCCAACACATCTTCTAAGGATTTTTTAGGAACAAAATCATGCCTCTGGTGTGTGCCTTTAGATGACTTATGAAAAACAACATGGGTTTTGGTTATTAATGAAGGGCTTCCTTGCAATTTGACATGAAGGTTTATCAGAGAAGGAGTCAATAGGCAAGGGTTGGTGGATTCATCAAAACACAGAGGTGAGTCGATTAGATTTTAGGTGGAGAAAAACCATTCCTATCCACGAAATCTTGCCAATTATCCCCAAACTTTGATATTTGTGAAATGACCAAGATTTGAATCAGGTCGTGATGAAATAAGCTAGACTGTTCATTAAGATTTTTCCTTTGGTGATGAAATACAAATTGACAAATGGACTTGTGGACTATTTGAAATTGAAGGCACTCGTGTCGAACAAGTTTAGCATTCCCGAATTAGTTTTCCTTTTTACATATGTTGTTGGAGTAAAAAATAAATAAATAGTACCGACGTCTGTTACATAGGTTGGTGGAGAAAAGTATGAAACACATATGATTCACAAATTAGTTTTCTTTAAAAAAGTGGCTTCTCGACTTAGGCATTTTTTGGATCACGGGTTTTCGGGTTGGGGATCTGAAAAAAACATTTTTGTTCTTCTGTGTCCTACAAATACCACCAACAGTTCTGCGATATACAAATTGAGAATCAGACTTGTAGATTATTTGAATTTTAAGGAGCTCGTGTCCCAAAAATTCAGCATTCGCAAATTAGTTTTCTTTACATAGGTTTTACATACGCTGGTGGAAAAGAGGGCGAAAAGTATAGTACCAGTGTCTGTTACATAGGGCGGTGGGAAGAAGAACCAAATAAATAGCATTACCAAATTAATTTTCTTTAAAACAGGGGCCCCTCGACACAACAAATTGAAATTTATGAAATTATAGGTTTTTGCAGACCATAAACTATACATAGCAAATACGTAATTTTTTAAAGTAGACATTTACTTTTATAGATACAAAATATGTACTTTCATAAAGTGTGGGGATGATATTTTATAGAACAACAACGAAGCCCTCATTCCATGTCTTACAAAGAGTAGACACAGATACGCGGTGTACAAATTGAGAAGCGGGCTTGTGGACTATTTTAATTTAATGGGCCTTTGTGACAAACATTTTGCAGGACATGTTGCAAATATGCAAGAAATGATAGTCTCTTTACGTTTCATTAGAAGGAAAGTAGTGAACACAATTTTACGACATTTATATAAAAAAATAATAAAACGTGTTACATATTGCTGAAAATTTAAAGAAACACACACACACACACACACACACACACATATGTGAAATATGATATCTGAAATTTGAGTAAGTGATTTATGTCATAGTCCATTCTGAAAAAGAAAAATCTAGGAACACATAAAAGCAAGAGGAAAACTAACCTTCTCGAATTAGAGCATAGACAAAACCCTCATTCCATACTTAGCCAGTTTTTGGATCGTGGGTTCTCGGGCTGGGGACATGAAAAGCGGGTTTTTGTTGTTCCATGACCTTCAAATAGCACCGAGAGTTCCTTGATGTACAAATTGTTAATAGGACCTGTGGACTATTTGAGTTTCAAGGGGCTCGTGTCCCAAAAATTTAATATTTGGGAATTACTTTTCTTTACATAGGTTTTACACACGGTGGTGGGAAAATGTACAAAAAGTATAGTACCAATGTCTGTTACATAGGGTGGTGGATAGGAGGACCAAATAAATAGAATTCTTGAATTATTTTTCTTTAAAACAGGGGCTCGTGGATACAAGAAATTGGAATGTATCAAACTATAGGTTCTTGTAGAGCATAAATTGTACATAGAAAAAACATAATTTTTTAAAGTAGATATTTACTTTTATACATATGAAATATGTACTTTTATAGAGCATGTATGGAGCCCTCATTCTATATAGTGTGACGGAGCCCAGATTACATACCTAGGTAGTTTTTGGAGTGCAGATTGTCGAGCTGGCGGGCTGAAAATTGGAAAAAAAATGAAACGTGTTACATATTCCTGTAAATTTAAAGAAACATATATATGTGTGAAATATGATATGTCTAATTTGAGTGAGTGCTTTATGTCATACTTTATTTTGAAAAAGAAAAAAATAGAATAGATATAAGATAAACATAATGAATTCACATTCAACATAGCTGCAGATAAAAAATCCAGGAAGACATAAATATATAAGGAGACAAAAGAATAGTTTTATTTGGAATATATAAAAAAAATATAAGTTTGTTACATATCCCTGGAAATGTAAATGTGTTTGTCATATAGAAATAGGAGTGTGGAAAGAAGTTGGGCATGATAGAATGTAATACCTAAAAAGTAGAAATGCAAAGATCAGTTTTTGCCTATAGATTTCTACTCAGAAAAGGAATAACTGGATTGATAAAGAAAGGACTATCACTATACACTTACAAGGATGGTACGTGTAAGTAATTTTTGTTTTTGGTTGGTCATGCCTTTCCTTGCTGGTTTTTGTGGGCAGCCTGCTTCAATAACTAGATTGATACAAAGAGGATTTATGCATTTTCCTATTGGATTCCATGGCTGATCCACTTCAAGTTCTCTTCAATATAGCTTCTCAAGCGAGCAACATTGATGTCATTGCGGATTCAAATGTTGAAAACTTCATTTTCTAATCCTCTTAGATCAATTTAAAGTTTACACAAACCTTCATGAATGTCTCCATTCTGTAGCGAATACCCGACTAGCCAGTTGTCCACCTCTTCTTCATCATATTCAACAATTCTGTAAAACGTTTCTAAATACAAGGCCTTCAAATTATCAAATTGTTGATCAAAATATTGCTTGGTTAACGTCAGCGAGTTGAGGATTAAGCTCGGGTCCTGGAAGTCGTTTGTCTTTCCTGCTAAGTCTATTTTGGTGAGCTTTGTGAATAATGTTTCATTCTTTGATATTGCTTGCTCACACGATTGCATGTTTGGGGAAAAGTTCTTCACTTTCTATTTCCAGCATGCTTCTAATTGAGTGATCCCTTTTTTGGATGGGAGATCATGTTGTCTTCTTCTTGTCTCTGGCATGTTGTTGACATGAAAGGCGAAAGGGATGACCGAGTGCACATAGAAAGTTTCTTCATTCTTTAAAGACGTCTACAAAAGTAGGAGCAAGTTATGTGCCCTTCTCCCCAGGGAATCCATATTCTGTGATGTTTCCCAGGCCTTGGTAATCAATTCTATTCTTTTGTTGATATTTTTCTCAACATATCCTCTACAGGATGAGAGGAAGCTATAAGACCCTTTTAGATTTGTTGCAGGGGTGCATGTAGTCGCATGCATGGCTATTTCCAAGGAATTGCCAAGCAATGGAATAGGAAACAAAGCTTCCTCTAATTCCTTAATCTTGTTCTTTACTATGGCAATTTTGGCTTCAATGACTCCAATGAAATCATGAAGAGCATATCCCATTTCTCTGTGAAGTTTAGAGATTTTGGATGCATGCATATTGGCAAGGTCAAGTTCTGAACGATGTTTTATTTTCTTATTTTTTACATCTCTTTTTTTTCAATGATTAATTTTTTTGATTTGGTTTCAAAAACAATGCTCTGGAATATTAAGGATTCATCTTCGTAAAAAAATTCGGTACCAACCATGTCCATTGAGCAGGCATGCTGAATTCTGTGTGCGGGTTGATCAAGGTTGCAAAATATGCTTTCCAGATCATCGTCAAGATCCATGTTTTGACAGTAAATTTTGGGTTGCTCCGCCTCCCCTACAATTATTTTTCCATTCTTCTGCACCGGAAGCTCTTGAGGAAGATGTTCACTATATCTCTAAAACATTGTTGTGGAGTTGCTGGCAGTAGTTTATCAAAAGGTTGGTTGGATCCAGACGTTGTTTGAAATGAATAAATGGAGGGGACAATATAACCCCCCGCAAACATTGCTTCAATGCATGCAAATGGAAAATCTCCTCATTAATGACAATATCTATGCGTGTTGTATGGTGACTTGTTAGAAGTAAAGCATAGTTATTGAAAACTTAGAAGTGAGAAGGTGAGGGTTACGACGAACAACATTTAAGGATAGGAGGTTTTGTGAACGAACCAAGCTGGCGGCGTGCGAACGACATTGCATGGTATTTGAAATTAAGACTGGGAAGCGATTGGAGGTTTCGTGAAGGAAGCAAGATGGCAGCGTGTGAATGACATTCCATGGCATTTGAAATTAAAAATAGGAAGGGAGAAGAAAATGCTTCGCAAAAATTACATTAATGGCAAAACTTCTCGAGCCTTGCATGCATCAATGACAACTTAGATGGTAGTTGCACGATGACCTGTTAGCATTAAATATTTAGAAAGAAGACACACACACACACACACACACACACACACACATATATATAAAAAGTATTTTTTATCATGCATACGTGTGAAGGTAACAGCCATAGGGAAGAGCAAGCAAGGAAGGAACGACCAAGTCTGAAAGTGCATGGTTCGGGATCACGGGTTCTCGAACGGGCGGGTTCAAAAGAAGGCCTCTCTTGTTCAATGTTCTACAACTAGCACACAAAGTTCTCCGATATACAGATTGAGAAGAGGACTTGCGGGTTGGCAGAGATTTGATAGACTATCTATAGATTTTGGATCACGGGTTCTCGAGTTGGCGGGGTAAAAAACGATGCTCTATTGTTTGGTGCCTTGCAAATATCTTATGATAATAAATTGAGAAGACGATTTGCGAGGTGACTAGCTCAACATTCTACTCCAGGGATGGTGGGATCCCACAAACAAGCATTACATATTTGCAGGTTGTACATTGGGCCGATTTGTGCCATATAAAAATTGGGTCCTCAGGCTCGCGGGTTCAAAATTGCCTAAGCAAAGAAAAGGGATCTATCTGATTGCCACTGCACATTTCATAATTCATGTGCAACACCAAATCTGTGATTACCAGATCAATGTGTGTAGAAACAAGGCAAAAGTAAATATGTGCCTTTATAAAGTATGGACATGATATTTTATAGATCGTGTACCGATATCACATTCCATACTTATGGGTTCTCGGATGGGAGGGGTCAAAAAATAGGCCTCTATTGTTTTTTGTTTTACAAATAGCACATACAATTCCGTGATATACAAAATGACAAGCGGACTTGCCGAGTGGCTGGGAATTTATAGAGCATGTACAGTTTGTGCATCACACATTGTCGGGTTGGCGGGGTTAGAAACGGGTCTCTATTGTTCGGTGTCCTACAAATTTCTTATGATGCACAGATCCCTTACTCCATACTTAGCCACTTAATTGGATCGCGCACTTGCGAGCTGCACACTGTGCCTCTGATGTTTTGTGTCTTGCGAATAGCAATTATAGTTGGGCGATATACATATTGACAAATGGAATTGCGGGATGGTTGTCTCAACACTACAGTTCTGCTAGATGGTGGACATGCAGCGTAGCGGCTTATGGGTGCAAGAAAAAAAAAAACATACGTGCAAACAAGTTTGACAAATTTAGAGAAAGTAAAGGAAAAACTGTTTACTATGGAACACACGCAAAAAAAGAATGCACCTTTGCATTGATTCGTGTACATCTCTGGGTAGGTGTTCTTTGCACCTTCTAGTTTTCCTTTTTGTTTCTATCAACAAAAGTACAAAACAAAAGGGATATGAACATAAGCTCAGATGTTAAGAAAAAGGAAACTACTATATACATATATACAAAAAAAAAATTGAATAAGATGAATAGAGTCACAAATAGTTTTTTGAGGATGTACCTTATTTTTTCTTTTTCTGCACAATGTATATTTTATAATTAGAGTAGAAGCCCGTTTGTATGCTCACCAGAATGCTATGTGTAGAAATCAAGGATACATATATGCTTTGAAACATAGAAATATGAGTTTGTAATAAGTTTGATGTATATGTCATAATTCAAGTGCAATACCAATTGTATCATGATCAGACCAGTATGTATCGATGACAAACATATTTTATTGAGAAATCGGCACATTGGACCAAACATTGTTAATAAGTGCATTTTGCAAACGGGCTGTGTTGTTCAGAAGAAACTGCAGACTGTATTTGCACATGCAGTTTTGCAATTTTTTTGTTCTGCTAGTATTTTGTAGTATGTCAATATTGAAGTCTCCTACAAGTACAATGGATCCATTCAGATGGAAATGGTCCAATGCATTGGAAATAAAATTTACTATGTTGGAGAATGCTGCAAGGGGATCAACGTACAGATTTAGTATTGCAACTTCTGTTCCATGGGAAACAAATTTGGCAAGCATCATTTCAACATTCTTTTCTTCGATATGTATGTGGTCCAAAATTGGTACATGATTTTTCACCAGTATCATCACCCCACGTGTAATGTAACTTGATATGCAATTGTGATTTGGGAATTGTTTGTTTTGCATGCATAATGCCATGTGTGTTTCCTACAAGCATAGAATACTGGATTGCATTAAATCATAGTCATTCAGTATATCATCCATGTGTGCATTTAAGTTGCCTGTGTTAAGCAAGAGAATTGATACATATGAATTTGTTTGTATGGATTGGTAATCAAAATGCAGTTGCCATTTTGCGGTGGTCCTCAGTCGTTCCATCTCAATATCAACTTTTTGTTTCACTTTGAAGTTATCTTTTGTCAGAGGACTTAGTAAACACAAAGAGTCTATGCTTCTTATATGGGACAGTGTTTTGTATACAAGTCCATGTATCCTAATTCCAGCAGGCTGAAATGCAACATTATCAAGTGTTAGTGCTTGTGATATGTGTATTGTATGTGCACATGCAATTTTAATCAGAAACTGTTGTGAATATTCAGTCGACCTTTCTTTGTTGATGTCGATACTAGCTTTGATATTCGCAAAATAGGAGTCAAATTGCTTGCAGTGTTTGAATTATATAGATAAGACAACTTGCTTGCTTGTCACTTTCCTATATGTGGTTCATGGAACTTAATCCAAAGGACATATACTTTTTGTCTTCGTATAGCCTTTCAGTATTCCATCTGCACCATTCACCAATCCATCCTGTGAATTATAGTTAGAGGCATACCTTTCAACTAGCATTTCTAATTCCAGTGCAAGGTGCAAAGGTAAAGTGATTGAATGTTCATGACGTGGTACATTTCCATGGTTGTCTTCTTCCAAGTCAATTGAATTGATGATGATCTCATCGCCAGGCATGAGCGACAGCATGTGGCTATTATGCTTTGCAAAATCCTTATTTCTGTAGAACAGGTAAGAGAAGGTTGGATCTGTTGGTGCAGGTCATAAGCACCTCAAATTGATATAGGTCAAGTCATCATATGTTTGGTTGTTTGTGCACATTCTATTCAAAATTGCAATGAATGTTTCATATGTCTTGTGCATTGTAGTATGCAACTCAAAGCATTTAGTATTGTCTCTCCAGAAGTCATGGGTCACTATTTCCATGTTATAGATAGGTTGTTCAAATATCAAAGAATCTTGGATGGGTTGTGCTTGGTAAAGATCGTCATAGAAGATCATGTCAATGTTTCCAAAGTATTTGGTATGCACATGTTTTATGCTTCTTAGTCGGCTATCAATGGAATACAAGAACCGACTGCCAATCATATATGCCTCATATATAAAGACAATTTGGAGTTCCTTGTAAAGCTTAGATAATGTATCCAACATTTCCTTGCTAAGTGGAGGAAACTGTGACTTGTTAAAAGGCATTAAAAATGCAGAGTGGATTGTTGTTCCACCAACATTA
Source organism: Picea engelmannii (assembly GCA_009831015.1). Classification (NCBI taxonomy): domain Eukaryota; kingdom Viridiplantae; phylum Streptophyta; class Pinopsida; order Pinales; family Pinaceae; genus Picea; species Picea engelmannii. Next base: position 1,255,957 of record ML776847.1, on the reverse strand, counting down.
TATATAGATTTTCATGTGTATGCAACTATTAGGCCCTTTGGTTTCATAGGATCAGAGAAATTATTTGAATCATAGATTCGTAAAAGCATTTGGAACAATGCTTTAGATGTGAATGTCTTGCTTGTTCCTGCTCTGCCTGTAAGGAACACGTGCATAGGACTATTCATGTTCAACCATTTTTTAAGGGAAATGTCCTTTACAATTTCTTTTTGTTTGCGATTCAATAGACGTCTTATTCTGTGGTATTCATTATTTTCAATCAGGAAATGATGTTTTGTAACTTGAAAACCAAGGTTGAAATGTTTTTCACTTTCAACCACTGGAGGATGAGGAAAATTTGCTTGTAAGTCATAGGACTCGGAAGGAGTTCTGGTTGTTTTTGTGTTTCTTAATGTCTCATCATGGTAGATGGGGTTTTCTAGGTCACTAAGTGCAACTTCTAGATCGCCCCATGTTGGATTAACATTGTAGGTAAATCTAGCTTCATCGATATGCACTATAGTCTCAAAGGAAACATACGCAGCCTCCCATGTAGAGAAGTTATGTATTAATGTGTCTTTGTTTTCATGGAATGGAATGCACAACAACAATTTTTCTCTACAATAGTTTTCATAGTCACATTGTTTATTGTATTTGACAAACCGTATAACAGAGGGTTTTTTTCTTTTTGATATGGGTGTACCATTTGTTTTGTAATGTGATACGAATTATTCTAAGAAGATATGCCTAATCGGAGATGGATGCTGGGTGTAATAATCAATAATAGAGCGACATATGACATCCTATGAATTGCCAAGTTCTTTTTGCAACAAAACTGGTGGTTGAAACATAAATGTGTGCTTTTCAAGTAGAGATGTGTTTATGAAGACACATTTTCTTGAACTACAAGTGAGGGGCAAAGAAAGGGCAATGTGAATTGCTTACTGAATAGACATTTGTAGAAGATTAAACAATGTATTTCCAAGGGTGTGTATCATTTGTATGGCATCAATATGACTTATTTCGTGTTCTTTCCGTATTTTTCTTAATGTAGATGTCATAGTTTTTTCAATCTTCATCATATACGAGGTGCAGTAGGATGTTGCAGCATATGCATTCAGCATGTACTGTGCATCTATATTTTCTTTCCACGTAACTGGCATGTCCTTGGAGAAACTTTTGTTCCAAATATGGGAGAGTTTTCATTTAAGGAAAAGTGTTGGTTGCTTGAGCGTTATTTGTATGGCTTGGATGTACTCATCTTCTGATAGATTTACCTGTGTCAAGAAGGAATCAAAGCTCATCATTTCGTCAAATCCTCCTTATTCTAGAAATGCGAACAAGGATTTATATTTCTCAACAACAACACTGTCCTCTAAACTAATTGGCTCTATGATTCTTGTAGCTCTCATTGGCGGAACGAGAAAGTTGTATCTGCAGTGCGAGCTTTTTCGTTTTCTACAACTTCTTGTATGGTAATGTCTATGGACTTTCGCAAGGTCTCGTTCCAAATGATCTGTATTGCATGTTATGTATTTATCCACAAATTGTTTGATCTCTAAATTCTTATCAGCTCAATAGACTGTTGCACCCTCTATCCACAACAATGCTTGGTCATGCTCATTTCCCCTATTTTGGAATTCAGTCACAAAAAATTAGTCCGATATTTTTCCAAAAAACGTTTCATCATGGCATATCAATTGTCTCAAAGAATTTATTCTATGTCTATAGTATCGAGTACATGTCACTGGGTCTTTTCTTATGAGGTAGTCAATGTCGTTATTTTCCAGTGTATTGTTTTTTTTTTACGTTTCCTATTACTATGCAGGTCAGAAACGACAGCCACCAATGGATCCCAACAATGCTCCGCACTTGTAAATGTAATGAAAAATGTTGGCGGCCCCAATTGTCGGATCATTGCAAAAAAAAAAAAATATTTTGTTGCAAATAGTCAGGAGAGGTGCAGATGTTCTTGAAATCTATGTATTCAATATCAGATTTTAGAATTTTTTCGAGGTTTACTTTGTACTTCACATCCTTGGCCAACAACTTTCTTCCTTGTAACTAGTCTTTTCTTATTTGGACCCACATGCAAGACAAAACTTTCCCTATTATTATGTGCATTGTTTTGAAAAACAAATTTGTTATGTGACAGGAGAAGTAACCACTCGAATGTAGTATCTCCCATCGGACTATTTTATGATAACTGAATCGTTATGTAATACCAGTGCCACATTGATCTCCGTAGAACAATGTTGGAAAGTTCATTTCCTCAGTGAATTTGTCCTTGAATATTCCAAGTGGACGTTGCCCCTCGCCAGGTGCGATTTCGACAATTTTATCTTGCAAGTCACGAATGCACTGTGAATCAGTGAATCCATGGACCAATGTTTCAGCACGTGTTTCAGTCTCTGATTCATCACTTGTATCAGAATCACTAGGATTTTCGAGTGTCTTTGTAGAGTGTCCATGTTCTTCTGCGAGAACATTGTTCCAGTTGGAATTTATACAAATGTTCTCTACTTTGTACAGGGCCTTGGAACATAATTCCTTTACTGCTTTCATAACAGAATGCACACACACTTTTCCTGTCTGATATGCATTTTTATATTGCAAACATCTTTTTAGAGCCACGACGATTGTAATTGTATTGTTAATGAACTGTGGCAACTCTTTTTGCACAACATCTAGTTGAACAAGCACATTAATAATTGATCCTGTTAAGGCCATCTGGGGTCGCTTATAGCCCCAAGATATGATTTGAGCAAATGCAATTCGTAGAGAGACAAGTCTCTCCTCAAGTTCCGTAAGTGCACTTACATATGCTAGTGGTGTATTACTTCTTATTCGGTCAGGGGTTGCAAACTGTGGCATTTTTCCATTTTGAAGTGATCGTTTGCATGGAAGACAAACTTTCGCATTGGAAAATGGTTTATCGTGGGCTGTCAGCCGAAGGTATTCTTCTTACAAATTAGTCATGAAAGACTTACTTTTTTTTGAAAAATTCAATTGTTCACAAATTGCACATGCAATGGAAGGAGTGTCTTTCACTTGTTTCATGTAGGTATGTCTTGCATTTCTTTTTCGCAGGGAAGTATGGGTAGAAATTGTTTCCTGTTTTTCATGTACGCCACGAACTGCCGCAGTTGCATGACCATTCTGGGATATGAAATCGCACATGTTTATGTTCTATTCTACATGGACAAATTTCTTTACATTGTCATATGTGAGTTTGTCTCTAAAAGGAAGTGTAGCAATGCATTTTTTTCTCTCGCGCATGACCTTTTTCAAGTTGTGGTAACTTACTCTACGTTTTCTTCCCAAGGGCGGGATGACCTGGTGGCAATTGGGATGAATTTCACTCTCACCCAGTTTCTCAGAAACTATTTTACGTTTTTTATTCAAGGCCTTTATTTGCTTATCAGAAGTCGGACGAATTTGACGAATAATTTTTTCAAATTGTGATAACTTACTCTACATTTTTTGTTTAATCCCTCTATGGCCTCATCACAACTGAAATGAATTCTATGCATGTTTTTTTTGTTCAAGCCCTGTCTGCCCATATCGCAACTGGGAGGACTCTCGTTTTGACTAAAAAGCATTCCACGTGTATGCAGATTCGATGTCGTTTGGGTGGAATGCACACTCAACCCTGAACTACCGATATCTCCAAGCAAAGGTTCATAATGGATATGTGTTGAATTTGTTTTCAACGATAGGATGTGAATTGTTCAATCGTAATTTGAATCGGTAACACAGGAATGGACAGTGTCAGCTGGCGAGGCCGACCAAACCTGGATCTTCACCCTAAATACCATAGACAACCATTGCAAACAAAATCTGAAACCCTCCATATTCCCTTCTTCATATGGAAGTGCCATGTTCACAAGGTGTTCCTGCCAACTTCCAACTACCGACATATTTTCCATGAGATATGGCCAAAGGTGTTGATGCAAGCACCTCAAAGCATGTTCGATGCCACCTATAATCCCATTGCAAAAGGATTGTACTGTGTAAAGACGCAACGACTGAACATCAAACTCGGCTGCTACCAAACAAAAAATTGCATTAAACAAACTATCTCCGTAGCTAGACACAACATTTGTTGCCATCTGTACACCATAGCAATCTATGCCATCTAAAATTTGTTTCCATTTCGATTGATGGTCTTTGCAAATAAAGGACATGTAGTGTAATGTCCCCCACCTCTTAGAGAGGTGATGAGGAGACTCAGTGGCCTGGGCAACCCCACTAGGTCATAGTCTCACACTGAAGGGGGGAAATTCAAGAAGTTAAAAGTTATATTTTTAAGTTGACTTAAGAAAGGAAAAGGATAAAGGAGTAAAAGATAACTTAATAGAAGAATAGAAGATTAACCCTGGGAGTTAACCTAACTCAACAGAGAATTAGAAGGAAAAGTATAAGTAAGAGGCTAGGGTGCACCTATTACTCATTCTGGTTTTGGATTAGCATTTTCTATTGCTCTTGAGCATTCAGTTTGGGGGTTTTGCTGTACAAACCCTTGTGAGAAACCAAACCCTTGTGAGAAACTAAGTGGTGAAATATCCACTCACCTTGCTCTGCAGCTTGGTCTCGGGGATGAAAGACTCATCCACACCATTCTAGTCTCATCCCATCTCTATCTAGCACTTTAGAAGGTAGCAAGTTGTACTGTTCTTATGTTTCCAGCAAGGGTGCACCATCATCTGGAGGGAGGTTTGATCCAGCTTATACTGATGGCATGGGGCCATTCCAACAGTTGGGTTTTGTTTGCAGGGGTAGGACCATCAACTTGAGGGGTTTTCTCGAGGGTTATCATCATTCTACATTTGTCTGCAGATTGGAATGTCTTGGAGGCATAGGGGACGTCCTGTAATTCAGTAAAACTCAGATCTAGGGAGATCTTCTTGAGATCTAAATCTGAAACTTCTCCCACGGGATTCTCATAGCCCGATCTATATTCTTGGAGAGTTTCATAGCATTTGGAGGCCTCCTTCATCAGAGCCAAACCAGCTAGGGTTTCAGTCATCCAGTGGGGCACCCCATTCAGTGGGAAATTCAGATCTATGGGGTTTGAGAGTGGATTTGGGAATTTGGACATCTGGGTTGTCCTTACAGTTGCTTGATCTATCATTTTCCATATTTCTCGGGATGATTGGAAACTTTTGGTAGTAGGGAAGAATTATTGAGGGCTTTAGCATTCTAGCAGGACGTGGCACTTTCCATCTTGGAGGTTGAGCATTAGTGCGGCTCAGATCTGCTTGATTCAGTCTTCAATGTATATCCAGCCTTTGGAGGCTTATTTTGTATTGTCGGGAGAATTTTGTAGCAGCTCATATCTATTGCTTGTACGAACATCTGAGGTTTATGCCAGATCGACCATCTATTGTATTGATCTTACATTGCTCATAATAAAAAGGTCAGATCTTTGCTTGTGCTTCTACATCTTGAATATATTG
>ML776847.1:1214432-1247384 GCA_009831015.1 Picea engelmannii | reverse complement strand
TGGTCAAATCAGACCATAATAGTCTTAAATATCTATTGGAGCAGAAGGATTTGAATGAAAGACAACAAAAATGGGTAAGAAAAATACAAGCCTACGACTTTGACATTGAATTCGTCAAAGGAAAGAACAATGCAGTGGCCGATCTGCATTATCTAGAAGGCCATCCATTTTTTCCATGTCTGGTATGTCAGTCGACTGAAAGGAACACTTGATAGTGGAATATGCAAAGGATCAGTTCGCGTGTCAATTGTTGAACGGACAAATACAGGATGACAACTTCAGGGTCATAAATGACCTCATCTATTACAAAGGTCAGATCTTTTTAGTTCATGGATCAGCTCTCAAAGCAAAGATCCTGCATGCATGTCATAACTCACTAGTAGTGGGGCATCAGGGCATCAGTAAGACATACAGGAAGGTGAGAGAAAGGTTTGCATGGAAAGGACTCAAGGAATATGTGATGAAGCATGTCAAAGAATGCACTACATGCCAAGAAAACAAGGATGAGCACATGCACTCTGCAGGACTGTTGTAGCCCCTACCTATTCTAGAGCACAAGTGGGAAGGTATATCCATGGATTTCATCACTGGGTTGCCCAAAGCATAGGGGAAATATTGCATTTTCATGGTGGTAGACAGGTTGACGAAGTTTGCACACTTTTTTCCCATAGCCACAGACTTCAGTGCAGCACAGGTGGCCGAATTATTTTTCAGAGAGGTGTTCAAACTACACGGCCTACCCAAAACCATCATCAGTGATAGGGACAACAAATTCATGAGTACGTTTTGGCAGGAGTTGTTTAGATTAGTGGGTATGGAATTGACTCCTAGTACTAGATATCACCCTCAGACGGATGGTAAGACTGAGATAGTCAACAAATGGGTGGAAGGTTACCTCAGAAACTACATAGCAGGACAACAGAAAGCATGGGTTAGATGGTTACATTTGGGAGAATATTGCTACCACACCACCCAACATATGTCCATTGGCATGTCACCCTTCAGAGCTTTATATAGCTATGATCCTTTATCATTTGTGGAGATTGCATTTGGTGATAGCAGGGCTCCGATGGTACAGGATTGGATACAACAGAACCAAGACATTCTCAGGGAATTGAAGGATCATTTACAAAGGGCACAAAACCAACAAAAGGTCCAAGCAGACAAGCACAAAGTTGATCGTACCTTTGAGGTTGGCGATTTAGTCTATCTGAGGTTGCAACCATACAGGTAAGCCTCCATTAAAAGAAGCAGAGCGGAGAAACTGCAGCCACATTTCTTTGGACCTTACAGATTCAACAGGAGGATAGGGGCAGGAGCTTCCACAGGGTAGAAAAATTCACAACGTCTTCCATGTCTCGTGCCTTAAGAAATCCCTCGGTCAACATGTCAGGCCTATTGAGGCATTACCTCCCATGGATGAGGAGGGCCAGCTTGTTTTGATTCCAGAGGAGGTGTTAGAAGTCCGAGAGAAGAGGCTCCGAAACCAAAGCATCAAGGAATATCTTATCAGGTGGAAGGATTTACCCATTGAGGATGCCACTTGGGAGCAAGAGCACGTGGTTAGAGAAGCAGGTTTGGAATTGCTTGAGGACAAGCAATTTCAAGTAGGGGAGACTGTAATTTCCCCCACCTCTTAGAGAGGTGATGAGGAGACTCAGTGGCCTAGGCACCCCCACTAGGTCATAGTCTCACACTGAAGGGGGGAAATTCAAGAAGTTAAAAGTTATATTTTTAAGTTGACTTAAGAAAGGAAAAGGATAAAGGAGTAAAAGATAACTCAACAGAAGAATAGAAGATTAGGAGTTAACCTAACTTAACAGAGAATTAGAAGGAAAAGTATAAGTAAGAGGCTAGGGTGCACCTATTACTCATTCTGGTTTTGGATTAGCATTTGCTATTGCTCTTGAGCATTCAGTTTGAGGGTTTTGCTGTACAAACCCATGTGAGCAACTCAGTGGTGAAATATCCACTAACCTTGTTCTGCAGCTTGGTCTTGGGGATGAAAGACTCCTCCACACCATTCTAGTCTCAGCCCATCTCCATCTAGTGCTTCAGAAGGTAGCAAGTCGTATTGTTCTTGTGTTTCCAGTAAGGGTGCACCATCATCTGGAGGGAGGTTCGATCCAGCTTATCCTGAGGGCCTGGGGCCATTCCGACAGTTGGGTTTTGTTTGCAGGGGCAGGACATCAGTTTGAGGGGTTTTCTGGAGGGTTATCATCATTCTACATTTGTCTGCAGATTGGGACGTCTTGGAGCCATAGGGGACGTCCTGTAATTCAGTAAAACTCAGATCTAGGAAGATCTGCTTGAGATCTGAGTCTGAAACTTCTCTCACGGGATTCTCATAGCCCGATCTATATTCTTGGAGAGTTTCAGAGCATTTGGAGGCCTCCTTCATCAGGGCCAAACTAGCTAGTGTTTCAAGAAATGTAAAATATTACTTAGACTAAAAGCATTAGGAGAAGGTTCCAAGATCACTACAGTTTTGAAGCTTTAAAAGATTAGAAAGGTCAAAATCTATATTGTGACAAATATTTTAAAATTGAAATCTAATTTTTCTTCGAACCTAGATTTAATTTATTCTATTTAGTGCTACTTACTCTGAATAACTTTTTTCTTCCAACTACATACCACTACATACCAACATGGGTTTACCATTTTTACCAATTAACTCAATGAGCAAGTTAAGCCATACCAATGTCATTTTTGTAAGATAAGGATGTCACTGAAGTTTTCAAGTCATAGATGGCTGGAATGGGAACTTGAAAAAACATGAGAAGTGAAGACCTACACAGATGACCTTTCAGAACTTTGGCGTTGGCAGTAACATTTAAAGAAAGATGAGAAGTGAAGACATACAGAGATGATCTTTTACAACTGTCGAGTTTATAGTAACATTTAATATATAACATTTAGGTATTTTATACTTTGAAGTCGATTGTAGCATTAAGTTCATCAGTAACACAGTAACATCAATTATAAGTTGCAGTAATACATTCGAAGTTTGAATGACTTTTCACCCAAAAAAAAATTCAAGATAAAACAATAATTACGAACTGTATTTAGGTTTTTTAATTCGAAGCACGTACTATACTATGAGTTAAGTGGCAATACACCAACAAACTTTGGCGTTTTATCATCATAAGCCCTGTGGCATACAGTCATAAGCCCATGCCATAGACATAACAGATATCTAAGGGCAGTTGTAGAAACAGAGAAAATTCATATCCTTCTTCCCATCTCTCTCTCAAATTAATGCTGACTGTGTTCAATTCTCTTCTCCATTTGCATGAAATCGGCCTGAACTCTTTATCATTGGAATGTTATTGTAGTACTGGCCGCCATTGATGATGAAAACTTCAAGCTTCGGCTCTCGCGAACTGCCGTTGGGAATAAGGATGTTTGCCATGGATGATCTTTCTTTTGTTGGCCAGGGCAGCTTGAAAAAGATTAATTCTTTCTCATCATAAGGAAGGGACTGCGCAGGAATGGAAGATGACACTGGCCACTCAAGGGAAGGCAAAGCCTGGGGCTCTCCCTCGGAGCTGGTTGCCTATTGCCATTCACTCATTAAATAGAAACCTAATGATAGTCTATGTCATGAAAAAGATAATCGTCCATTACCGAGTGGGTGACTCAGAAGGATCTGGAAAGTTTCGCTTCACGACTCAATCAATTCAAAAGTCAATAAAGGCGGTGGCAACTTGTAAATTAAATCTCAATTCAATGGTTCAAAGTTTTTGGTTTTGCATTTAAAATAGGAAAAATCCTATGGCTGAGTTACATATACGTACATTAATGGCTTACTTACAGTTATGTATGTAAGCAAAATCTGATCATGTAATAAAAATTTAAAATTTTAAAATAATGTGATTTAAAATTTTATAAAAATTTAACTTTGTAATAAATATAAATTATATATATATAATATGACCTTTAATTTAGAAAGTTTTATCATTTGAATACAATTTTTACCAACACAATTTGGAAATATAAATAATTATATATATAAAAAAATATTTATTTTTTACCATTTAAATATTATGTTATATTTATGTTTTTATTAATTTTTATTATAAATAAAAAATCAACTTTTATTATAAAAACAAAATAGTCTATAATTAAAATAAACAGACTTATCTCTCTATTATATGTTTGAAATATAATCTATTTGTAAAACACCATTAAAAGTCGTATCAAAAGTCTTGGGCCTTTGAAAGACAAGTTTTCCACTTTTGCGACTTTTTGAGAGCCGTATCAAAAGTCTCAGGCCTTTGAAAGACAAGTTTTCCACTTTTGTGACTCTCTTAGTTTTAGCTAGTCATTGCATGAGCAGTTGGCCACGAGCCTATTTGAAATTCTCTCAAAGAACTAGAATTAAACGCCATGCTTTTCTGTGCAGTGGATCGCTCTATATATTTCAAAGAAGCAAGAGATGTTGAATGTAGTACTTCCAGTTACATATGGTGGAATGATTCTTTAAATTGCAATTACTCTGATGGTATAACTTGTCTCATGATTCATCACATGCCTTCCATAGAGACATTAGATCCTAGACTACAAGATGTCTATAAAGGAGTGAGGCCACCTGACACTCCCAAGTATGGACTGGGATATATAGAACAATGTGATCAAGTTATCCCAGAGTGTAGGTTCAATAATCCTTTACCCTCATCTATCCAATGACCTACAATCACATAAATTCATAAATTTCACTCTATAATGATGGGATGTCCAAAGGCTACTATTGAAGAAGCATGGATCAAGAAAATTCTTAATTGGGATCTTTTTACTCACACTGAGTCAAAAGAATTTAAGCTCTCTATCCTTAAGGAAGAAAAAAATCGTTTGTCTCAAGAATGACAAACATTTACTTCTGAAAAGAATCTATGGATCTCTTCCTATGTGTGGAGACAAAAATCACAAAATCCTGCAGTACAGATGCTTGAAGTAGGAAAAGAAAGTTCTTCCCGACATGAATGGAAGAATCTTGAAGGGAAATCAGTCAAATCAACATCCACCTTCCCTCCTTTCAAAGGCATTATCCTTGAAGATGGAATCAAGCAAGCCAGATCTATACCTCTAATGTTGGCAGACGAAGTTGCCCAATTATCTAGTCCAGAAAGAAAGGTGCAATCTGTATCTGAACAAGTAAATTGGACTAATACAGCGTTAAGAGGAATGGCCACACACACTTTTGTGACAAATGACTATGCTAGAAAAGGACAAATCAAAGATATACAAGTATCTACAAACACAATAGTCCAGTTCATGAATCAGTTAAACAACAAAGTAACAGACATTACTGGCTATGTCGAAAAAACCCAAGAAATAGTAAGGCAGAAAACAAAAGATTCTGCTAAAAATCATGAAGAATTAATGGAAGGACTAGGAGAGGCCTTTTTAGCAGTTGGAAAAACTCTCTCAAAAATACAAGAAAAGGATACCCATCATGACAGGCCAATTCATCAGTCCTTTATCCTTCCCCACTCCCCCATATCTATCATCTCTCCTATATATATCCCAGAAGAAAAGACAATTCAGAAAAAATTCCCAACTTATTTTCCCAACGAAAATAATGAGCCATCCTCCTCCACCAATCCAAACGTATCCCTAGTGTCTATACAACGACCATCCTATGACCACATCCCCCACCATACTAATAAACCTTGTGCACTTGATCTCCTTGGCAAAGAAAAACTACCTAATACCCAAACATCTGGTGAACATTGGTTCCTTGAATGGAACATTGATGGATTATCAGTCGACCAAATTCGGAAACTATTGAATAGGATGTATGTTTCCTATAGGATTATGTGTATGAAGGGATAAAATGAAATAGAAGAATGGAAATCTCTAATCCAATGTTTCACGTGAACTTTAAGTAAATGGTGGGAAATTAGCTCTTCTCCCATAATGATAGCCAAAATGGAAGCAGAACACCTGAAAGATGAACAAGGAGACATAGTCTACCACCTTAATGGGACTCTACAAAGCAACATGATAGGATCCCTTACCACACTAATCCTAGAACACTGGTGTGGAACAGAAGAAGAAAAGGCTTCCTCCATTGGAGAATGAAGCTTGAATTATTTGTCTTAGTTTTCTTCTTTTGCCAATGATTTCTTTTGCAATCTCAGCTTGAACCCAACGACCCCCGAGGTGAACCCAAGAAAATCCCATCTTGAACCTTCGAACAACCTAACATCTTACTGCGTTGAGCGGCCACCTACCTAGTGGGACTTACCATGACGCTCTTTAGTACCTAAGCGAACTTCTGACAATCTTCATAGTGAACTTTCGGGCACCAGTCTCTAGTGAACTTTCAAAAATTGCTTCAGTAGGCAAATAGAGAAAGCATAATACAAAGACAAGAGAATAGACAATTTTCCGAGATAAACATGTGGAAGCTGATTTGTATTATATGAGCCAAAATGACATGGGTTTACCGACTTGAATTTGAGCAAAGACTGCTCTCTCTCAATACCCTACACATAGACTGATATACTAAGACTTAATGCTTTTGTCACTTTAGGTTCGTGCTGGCCGAGCCAGAATCACACAAGCTTATCATAGAAATCTAAGACAAAAAGACTCAAATCTCAAAGAGAGGGAGTTTAGGAAGACTCGAATTGACCAACTGAGACCCCTACTAATGAACCTCCCGTCTCCTTTTATACAAATTTTCGGAGAAAATGAATCATTTTCTTGAAAAGACTTCAAACTGTTCCTCAAAAATCAAATCTACTTTTAATATTTATGGCATACTTGGCAGAGAGAACATGAAAGATCCAACCAACCAAAATTCTAATAAACTTTCCACGTATTTAGAAGTACCTTGGAAATGCGGTTCAAACAACGCCAAAAGTTAGAGAAGTTCTCCGAGTTTCCAAGATTCCTTTTGACAGATGCATGACAAAAGTTTGTACAAAGTGGAGTTCATATTGTGAACCCATGGAAATCGAATGGCTCCACTGTCGGCCAACAATACTTGAAAGTGGATAGGTTCCATTAATAACTTTTATTCAACAGGCTGATCATGAAAATGGTTGAATCGGTACAGATCTCAATGTTGTGTGAAAAATTCTCGGTACATATTTGGATCTTCATTGTTGTCTTCTTCTTGTTGGAGATCATATTTAATTCGGATGACCCAAGGATGCCTTTCATTTATGAAAATGCTCATGAAGCTTGTATTGGAGATTTCGCTAAGATGATGGACATTATCTGATATATTCATTTGTTGAACGAATTGCCAAGTTTCTATGACATCTGGATGGATTGCACTTGGATTTAAACCAAAATTTTTCCACCAAGATTCAAGCCATTCTGGTTCAGGATTTGTGTTGTTCCTGAAATTGCTTGAAAATTTTATCATACAATATTAGTATTTATACTTGTCGCTCCATAAACATATGTGGTCCCACATAGCTTTGTATTGGTGATAATTGATTTGAAAAAGCCTTTGGTAAGGATCATGTTGTGGCCAAGACTAAAGAGATCTCATTCGATTGATAATAAAATAAGAATGATCTGGTGTAGTCTTCCATTGCTGTAGATTTTGACAATACCATCTTCTAAATGTAGAGCGTAACCTTGTTATATCTCCCATTTCTATCAATTTTTCCGTGGCTGCAAGAGTTGGTGCTTGGTGCATTCCTCCTATAAGATGCTGAGGTGGGATTACATGTATGCTAGTATTGGAAGATAATCATGGAAGCCCGAACTCGATACCTTCAGACCACTGTAATTCCTAGTGTGGAGCCCAATTTTGGTGATATTCAGTCCATTCAAGATTATCATCAATATATTATGTTGCTGGCCTATTTTCCATATCATTCCAAGTTTCTATGATGATAAGACTTGTGGTAGGACAAAAGACAGTATTTTTATGAGGTTTTTAAATGAAGGGAAGTATTGTTTTGATGGGAGGGCCATTACTTATAACACTAGGGATAGTGATAAAATAGGTGGGAAGTCTTGAGGATGTTCTTGTCGACCCATGTGTCTCAACTACTGCAAGGAAAGGAGTTCTTAGGACACAATCTACAAGGAGATCAACAAGGATGAATTTCATACCAAGGGAGTATTGTTCAAACCATATTAATGCTTTAGGAATCTCAAAACTAATGTCGGTAGAAACATTCCCCAAACCAACAACATAATACTTGCTAGGGAGCCAATATTTATAGGGGATCAGATTTTGATTGAGTAGATTCATGTCAGAACCAATATCTAACAATGCATTAAGAAAAAAGATTTCTTCTTCAATTTCTATAATGATCTCAACATGGTATTTCTGGTACTGGATGGTCAAAATTCTCATAGCATTTAACCCTTGTAAATGGTTAGAATCATGTCTCGCAGCATCCAGATTAGTTTCTTGTTCTTTTGGCACATCTTCTAGTGGAGGGGGAAATGATGCCACTTGTTCTTTCAAAGTTTTTATTTCTTGGTGTGCCCAAGAATCCAATTTATATGAGTCTTCAGAAGTTTTTTCATATTGATTTAGCTTGAGCCTGAGTTCTGCAACTTCTTTCTTTAGATAAAAAACCTCCTTAGCGAAATCAGTAAGAGAAGGGTGTTGAAGCTTCGTTTCCTTATTATGTTTGATAAAAGACGTGGTATTTCTTTCAAAAGAGGCATCCAAAAACATAGGATTTATACTTGTAAAATAGGAAGTCCCTCGAACTTTATATTTTTTTTTTGGGGGCCATTGTTTTCAAAAAAGATTCTAGCAGAGCTCTTTTCATTTCTCCTTCTGGTAAGGATTTGATTTGTGCCAACATTTGAGCATCCTGGTCACTTGTCTCTTGCCACATATATACTTTTACCTTTTCTCTGTACTTGGGAGAGTCTGGTGTTGAATCTGAATTAGAAGGACTTTCACATAGACAATAGTTAGAATCATTACAATGGAAATGATGAGCGATGTAGATTTCTTCATTGGATGAAGTAAATTCAAATTCAGAAGTTTCTAATGACTCTGAGCAACATCCTTCATGGAGAAGATTTGCTTCTTCTATTTTAACAAAAGGATGATAAGGGCATTGATTTGTATTATGGTCATTTTCTCCACATCTGTTACATTGGGTTCTATGCACTATTTGTTTCTTTTTATCAACTTTGGCCTTTTGTTGGGATTTGTAGGCCTTCTGTGCTGATATCTTTCCCTTGGAATTTATAAATTCTTTGCCTTCTGGGAAAGAGCTTGCAATATGTCCAGGTTTTTCACATAGCCAACATTGGACACTTTGTCTTGATTGGGCAGATTGTGTTTTGAGTTTTATATCCTCGAGACTATAATAGTGGGTAGGTTTCTTGGCTGACTTCCATTTATCTCTTGGTGTTCTTTTGCCATGCTGGTACTTATTTATCCTTTTCCTTCATTTAGCAGGATCAGTGAGATACAATCCATATTTTTCACAAATGGATTTTCTATCAAGAAGATGAGACAACTTTTGGATAGACTTATGTACTTTCATATCTGTACATAGCTTTATCAAATCTTTGGTTATAAGTGAGTAAATTTCACCCAAAGTATACATCTCATAGGGTAATTTGAATACCTCTTGCATTTTTAGGTATTCCACAAATTTACTGGGGATGGCTGCAAGGTAGACTTGTTTCCATAAGATATTTTGACTATCTTTTACCTCATAAATCCGTTGAGTCCAATCTCTATGGAAGTCTTCATACTTAGACATTTTTCTGCATTTGATGTTCATCAAGATTAGTTCATGTTTGTCAACTAATTATTCTTCTGTTCCACACCAGTGTTCTAGGATTAGTGTGGTAAGGAATCCTATCATGTTTCTTTTTGGAGTCCCATTAAGGTGGTAGACTATGTCTCCTTGTTCATATTTCAGGCGCTCTTCTTCCATTTTGGCTATCATTATGGGAGAAGAGATAATTTCCCACCATTTTCTTAAAGTTCCTGTGAAGCATTGGATTAGAGATTTGCATGCTTCTATTTAATTTTTTCCCTTCATACACATAATCCTATAGGAAACATACATCCTATCTAGTAGTTGGAAAATTTGGCCGACTGATAATCCATCAATGTTCCATTCAAGGAACCAGTCTTCGCCAAATGTTTGGGTATCAGGTAGTTTTCCTTTTCCAAGAAGATCAGGTGCAGAAGATCTATTAGTATGGTGGGGGATGTGGTCATAGGATGGTCGTTGTATAGACACTAGGAATAAGTTTGGATTGGTCGAGGAGGATGGCTCATTATTTTCGTTGGGAAAATGAGTTGGGAATTTTTTCTGAATTGTTTTTTCTTCTAGGATATATACAGGAGAGATGATAGATATGGAGGAGTGGGGAAGGATAAAGGACTGAGGAATTGGCCTGTTAGGATGGTTATCCTTTTCTATTATTTTTGAGAGAGTTTTTCCTACTGCTAAAAAGGTCTCTCCTAGTCCTTCCATTAATTCTTCATGATTTTTAGCAGAATCTTCTCTTTTCTGCCTTACTATTTCTTGGGTTTTTTTGACATGGCCAGTAATGTCTATTACTTCTCTTTTTAACTAATTCACAGAGTGGAATATTGTGTTTGTATATACTTGTAGATCTTTGATTTGTCCTTTTCTAGTGTAGTCATTTGTGAAAAACGTGTGTGTGGCCATTCCTCTTAACGATGTATTAGTCCAATTTACTTGTTCAGATACAAGTTGTACCTTTCTTTCTAGACTAGATAATTGGGCAGCTTCGTCTGCCAACATTAGAGGTATATCTTTGGCTTGCTTGGCTCCATCTTCAAGGATAATGCCTTTGAAAGGCGGGAAGGTGGATGTTGATTCGATTGGTTTCCCTTCAAGATTTTTCCATTCATGTCGGGAAGAAATTTATTTTCCTGCTTCAAGCATCTGTACTACAGGATTTTGTGATTTTAGTCTCCACACATAGAAAGAAATCCATAGATTCTTTTCACAATTAATTTTTTTTGAAATTAAACACTAGGTTTATCATGTAGAAAGAGTGTAAACATTCAAAATTGTCATGATATATTTTATCACTTATAAGTAATAGAAACAAAAAGATATGAATTTTAGGAAGATGAGCTCAAAATTATGTCCTTACCAATCTAATTTTTTGTTATTTTTACTAATTGTTATTTCACCACAACCATTTTTGACAAAAAATGATAATGCACTAAAGTTCTTTACAACTATAGAAAATCATGATCCCTTAAAAACAACTTATTTTGTAATAATGTTTGATAAAAAATTTTGAATTTTATTTTCATGCTATAATTTTGAATTACATCATTTGTTATGAAAACCTAGTCATCCATTCAACAAGAGAATTACAACTTCTATGTTTAAAAAAATTTGATTATACTAAATAAATTAAGAAACTTCCAAATATAAGTAGTAGACATAGACATACTTATTAGAAGTGAATATTTCTTCAATAGTATATCTTTGCATGTGTAATTTGATTTTCTTTATTTATAACTCACTTTAATTGAGAAGAAAACAATAATCAGTTTCAAACAAATAGGTTTTATTACATAGTATAAGAAATTGAAAGTAGAAGTACATTCAAATTAGTAAATCATTTTGATTAAAAGAAGTATTGTATCATACAATATATCTATCATCAATAAAACTACACACCTATCTATCATCAATGAAAGTACACATAAAGATTTCTAGGTAGATTCCAAATACATAATTTTTAAAAAATGAATTGTTTATTAATTTTACTTTATTTTTTTCTAATATATATTAGAATCTTAAAATAGATATATGTTTTCTTCATATTGTATTTCCTATTTTTTCTAAAACATTATATTTGCATTAGTATAAACCAAGATCTACAGTTTTAAAATAAATTATCATTTTAAGACTCTCAAACTTCTAATCTTATAATATGTCAATTTTAAAATTATAATGAATTTCATTATTTATTTATTTTTATTAAAATTAACATTATAAATTTTGAAAAAAATATTATATACTATAACAATAAATTATGTATATAATTATACAATTTTATTTTAAAATATTTCTTATTTTTTTTCGCATATAACATGAGATTTTATTATTATTAAAGAGTGTCTATAGTTGAAAAAATATAAATGATCTACACATGGAAAAAACAATACATTCCATGGAAAAATCTAAATGATCTATTCATGTAAAAAAACAATAAATGGAATTGAGTACCCCTCTTGTATGGAATTGCTTAGCACTAATTAAAAATCCCACAACATTGTTAAAATTGAACCCTTCCTATCCCTTCCCAAACTTGTTCTAGAAGGGTAATAAAAAAAAAACATTAAAAAAATGTAAATTTTTTAAATCATTTGTCATTTAATAAGAACAAAAAATATCATAAAATGTCCAAAGATGGGTTATACTTTCAATAACCCATGAATGTCCTCACTTCAAATGCTTGGATACTCAATAAGCATTGGTTCATCACACAATACTTGCCTTTGCCATCTAAATAATAAAATAACCTATATTCTAGTTGGATCTTATATATTCCCTAATATGTTATACCCTTCCATGGCATTAGATCCATCACATACCTCACACTTAGATAAATATCCTACCACTATATTTGTGTATGGACTATTTTACATGTCACTTAGTGAAAGATTCCCAAAGAAGATTAGACACCTTGTCTTTGTGAATCTCCACTTGAATTCATGTCTTATGAGTATTGTCGATGCTTCTCAATATGAGAATTTTCATTGCATTTAGTTTACATACTTTATATTTTTTAATCCCACTCTCATTATAATCTCATTTTTTTTCTTATCTCTGCCTCCAACACTCGCCATAATGCTCTTTTCTTTATTATCTTTTTCTCTACTATTGTCTCTCTAAAAAACAAAAACAATTAGTCATAGGTTATGGATGTAAACTGTAATGACATTGAGAGATTATTAGTAAGATTAATTACAAATGAGTTGCTCAATGCCAATTTTGAAGAGGAAACAATAGACATTGAGTTCAGAAAACCCACACAAATCATGCCATCTATCTATTTCATGTTCACATATTCCATGTCATTAATAGCATTTCAAACATGTTGATTCATAGTTATTTTATTGCATAGAGGAATGTGGTCAAGAGTATGGCTCGGGACTGTGATAAGCCTTGTTATAGTGGGATATCTATGGTATTGATTTCTCAGGTGAAAAGAATTGGCTAGCAATTCGAAAATAGAATTCGAGAAGTTTAATGGGAAAAGTTTTGAGCTATGGAAGCTCAAGATGGAAGACATGTTGGTGGACATAGATCAGTGGAGCATGGAAGATATAGGTACTGCACCTACGCGAACTTCAGCAGATGACTAGAAAAATTTGGATCGAAAGGCGAAGAGAACAATTTGATTGTGTCTCTCAGATTCAATATTATTGAATGTGTTAGAGGAAGCTACAACCAAGGATTTATGAGATAAGTTGGGGAGCTTGTATCAATATAAGTCCCTAGTAAATAAACTATTCCTGAGAAATAAGTTGTATAACCCGGGGATGAGAGATGGAGACTCAGTGGCAGACCATTTGAATTCCTTCAATACTATGGTAAGTTAGTTAGTGCCTGTTGAGATTAAATTTTCAGATGAAGATAAGTGTATCAGTTTACTGTGTTCTTTTCCAGACTCATGGGATAGTCTGGTTGTGGCCATAGGTAGTAATACAACTTCCTTGAAGTTTGATGAAGTGGTCTCATCCTTTTTGTCAGAGGAGATGAGATGGAAGAATATGGAAGGATAGAGCACATACGCATTATCTCTAAGAGGACACTCCCAGGAAAGAAATAGATCTAAGTTCTCAAGTGGGAGATCTAAGTCTAAGGGTAGATCTAAATCTCTCAGAAATTTTGTGAAGTTATGTTGGAGATGTGGAAAATAAGTTCACTACAAGAAGAAATGTAGATCCAAATTTGAGAAAAAGAAGAGATCTGAAGAATCTCCTTTTACAGAAGAAAATACCTCCAAGGAAGAAGGACAGGATGTGTACTTGGCTTCTTTAAGCACACATGCATATCATGAGGCATGGTTGGTTTAATTAGGTGAATACTTTCATATGACTCCCCACAGGGAGTGTTTCTGTGAATATGAAAGGTATGATGGAGGTAATGTTTTCCTAGGTGATGACTTGACAACCAGAATCATAGGTCAAAGAAAAGTCAGGTCGAGGCTCATAGATGGAAGGATTAGAACACTACATGGTGTTATGCACATCCCAAGATTGGCCAAAAAATTGATTTATGTAAGAAAAATGGACAATGCAGGGGTAAAAACAATATTTGAAAAGGAAACCTACAGGATAGCTCGAAGAACAATGGTGTTGTTGAAGGGGTTTCAGTTTGGAACTTTGTATAAGCTGCAAGGAAGCACTATTAGTGATGTATGTAATAGTTCCATTGTTCCTGATATTGGAGTTGAAGAAGAAAGAACTACTACAGTCTTTGGATAAAAGGTTATGTTGTGGCATCAAAGACTGGGGCATATCAGAGAGAAGGGTCTTCGACTACTAAATGGTAAAGGTATGGTTGAAGGTTTTTCTAACTACTCTCTAGAATTTGATTTACGTGAACATTGTGTTTATGGGAAACATAATCGGGTAATATTCCCCTCTGGTGCAACGAGGGAAGAAGGAATTTTATAGCTAGTTCACAGTGATATTTTTGGACCTATGTCAATCCCATCATTGGGAAAATCTGTGTACTATGTCTCATTTATAGATGACTTCTCGAGGAATACTTGGATATATTTCCTTAGGAATAAATATGAAGTCTTTGACATGTTTAAATAGTTTAAGGCTCTTATTGAGGATCAAATAGAGAAAATAATTAAGGTGTTGAGGACAGATAATGGCAAAGATTTCTGCGAGAATGAATTTGAATAATTTTGTAAGAAGTGTGGTATAGAAAGGAAGAATACTACTCCATATACACCTTAGCATAATGGAGTTGCAGAAAGGATGAACACGACGTTGATGGAAAAAGCAAGGTGGATGCTCAGTGGTGACGGGTTAGGGACAAAATTTTGGGCAGAGGCAGTGGGTACTACATGTTACCTGGTCAACAGATCACCCTCATCATTGTTGGATGACAAGACTCCACAAGAGATATGGACTGGTAAGAAACCTTCTCTCACACATATCAAGGTATTTGGTTGTGATTCATATGTTCATGTTCCAAAGGAAAACAAGAGTAAGCTAGATAAGAAGGATGAAAAGTGTATCTTTATTATATATAAATATGGTCTCAAAGGTTATAATCTTTGGAAACCAGAAATTAAGAAGGTAGTGTATAGCCGAGATGTGGTATTTAGAGAAATGAAGGATGTTGTTAAACATAAAGTCCTACCAAGTAAGGAAGAATCAGAGAAAATAGAGTTTGATTTAAAGGATGATGAACCAAACTCTAAATAAGAACATAAATAAGAAGAATAAGATTCTCATACTCCAGTGTTGAGGAGATCGATTCGAGAAAGAAGTCTCCCATAAAGGTATAATCCATATGATTTTCGTTCTAATTTTTCTTTGTATATTACTGATGATGATCCTAGAATTGTCAGGGAGGCAGTGGATTCAAAGGATGGAAATCTCTGGAAAAAGTCCATGGATGAAGAAATGGAAGCCTGAGATAACAATGAGTCTTGGGATCTAGTGGAATTTCTGTTGATGGGTGTTTACAGCACACCGTCAATGAGAAGGGAAGATATAGATCGGGGTTGTCTATTTAACCCAAGTCGTTTGGAATAATCCACCATGATGGGTTTTATGACTTCGTTATCCAACTAGGATTCTAAAATAACTAAAAGATGTGAACTAACTAATGGTACAATTCTATCAATCGACACATTAATTACAATTTCTTAACTAGCAGTGATTATGTATAATAGATATATACAATTACAAGGTTTAAGCAAAGCCTTGTGAAAATAATGGTTTTAGACTAATGGATCTAAACAAGATAAAAAATAAACAAAACTATTCTAGTACTATAACTGACAAACTAATAAACAATGAGTGAATACGATTGTAAATGATATAACGATAATGGACAAAGCATTCAATGTTTAAATGGTGCAATCATTATTCATTCGCAAATCAACAAATTAAATAAATAATAAACTAACTAACCTTATGTTGATCAACAGTACTAAGCTACATTTGTCTCTCTATATTTATATAATCTCCACTTAACATCAAAGAATAATACTTCCTGAAAAAAATCAAAGAAGTCTTGTATATTTTGGAACGAATCTAGGATGACATAAAGACAAATGATTTTATATCATGTGACTTTATAATGTCCAATAACTGAAAATGAAAGAAATTCCAACTCTCAGTAAATAGTATCACCAACTACCTAGCATCAGATGTAAACTCAAAATACTTGAATAGACAATTATTCACATATATAAACTTAACCAAAATACAATGAACCGCATAAAGAAAAACATGGCATAAAAGATTATATGTAGAAGAGACTAAATCTAGTTCGATACAAATAAAATTTCACATCTAGAAATTGTTAGAATATAGAAGATGGTGTGCTCGTTTTACCATTGACGATACCCTCGTCACCCAACCATAGGCTAAATCCACCCTCTTAGCACCTTAACCTTGACTAAGAATTTCTCCGAAAGAAAACCCTAGGCTAGATAGCCAAACAAAGGGTATCGCACCTTTCCCCAAGGATAGCGCATCACAAAAAGCTGATCAGATAGTCCAAGCCCTAGCCAAAAGATAGTCCAAGAAAACATTGAAACTGGTTGTTGTTGCAACTGCACCTGCAACTCTCCTCCACATGTGCGCACCAAACTAGGAATTGTAGTGCACACCAACTGGGAACTCCAATTTTGAGATGTCTCAAAATGAGAATTGGTGCCCTGTATTTATACTGGTTCTGCCAGATTTGTTGGGGCCGACTTCTTCTCTTGGAGGCTAATAACTTAATATAAATTATCTTCTTGAGACAACAAGGCTTCTAGGTTTATTAGCCAACTCATTCGGGTTTTCTCTTTCTTTCTGGAGTCTTATATTCTCGTTAGGTTCAAACGTGGAGGTAAATACGTCCCGCAGCTACCATAATATTAACACTTCCTCCTAGCTAGGGAGGTATTACAGGTAATGGTCTTGAGAAAAAAAACATACCATTTACCCAGTAGCATCAATATATTCATCTAGACTATCTCATGAGTAGATCATGATCATCACCATCATCATCAGCTACATCATCTCTCAAAACCATACTTCATCTAAGTAATTAGACATGATCCTGGATAAGTCACTCTCCCCAAAGAGTGATACAAGAAGAGTAATTTCTCTGCACTGTTTTTCGTCTGGAAAATTTATGTTCATCATGTGTCTGGATGATTATTATCTCCAATAAACTACTGATAGTCTTGAAGGTAATTAGAACAAGGATAGAACACAACTGTGTCTATTCATAGTAGTACATAACTACAATCTAGTGGTACACTACCACACCAAGTAACACACAAGTACTTGATCATCAACATATAGTTGCGAATAGTGGAACATATCCACCACAGTAGTCCTCATCTATTGTCATATAGTCTTCATAACAAACATCTAATAGAAACCTACATAGAAACAATTTTATGATATAAACTGATGTGTCTGGGCCAATTTTTGACTCACATCTGTGATCTCTGAAAGAATATCTACCTCAAAATAGTGGAACATATCCACTACAATAGTCTTCATCTACTGTCTGGAGACAGGTAGTCTCCATAACAATCATCTGATGCCATCCTGCACAGAAAATATTGTTAAAAATAAATTGAATCATCTGGGCCAATCTTTCACTCATGTTTGTGAGATTTGAAAGAATGTCCGCCCTCATCAACAATGGGCTATCTACCCTATTCTTCTCAAACAAGGAAGAAGGATTATTTCTGATTTCTAAGCATGGACCATTCCTCACACTGGGCAATTCTTCCTACACTAATCAAAGTGCACCCTGGACAGATTGTATAAACTCTAAGGAATGTTTGGACCATTCCCCACCCTGGGCCATTCCTCCTACACTAATCAAAGTGCACCCTGGAGAGAATGTATAAAACCTAAGGAATGACTGTCATGGACCATTCCCCACCCTGGGCCATTCCTCCTACACTAATCAAAGTGCGCGCTGGAGAGAATGTATAACCCTAAGGAATGTTTGTCCTTGATTGTTGAGCCTGGACCATTCCCCGCCCTATGCCATTCCTCCTACACTAATCAAAGTGTGCCCTGGAGAGAATGTATAACCCTAAGGAATGATTGTCCAAACCATTTCCTCCATTAGCCACAAGAGGAAAAGACTGTCTTGCATCAACCTCCAAAACATACCATTCCTCATGTTAACAAAATGATAAATCATTGTCCGTTAGGCGGGCCAGTCTTCTTGAGTAATCCTCAAGAAGACAGACTGCCCTAGACCACTCCCCATGTTAACCATAATGGGAAGTCATTGTCTATGATACATCAACAATCAAACTACTTCCCATGTTAACCACAATGGAAAGTGACTGTCTGTCAGAAGTCTCAATCCACTTTCCGATCAGGAAAGCATCTATCCAAGATGGACTATTTTTCAAATTTAAAGATGAATGTATTCAATTAATGTTTTTAGTGCTCCCTCCTAACTTGGAGAGTCATTTCTTCCTTTTTCAATAAGAAGGAAGTTGTTTCCATGAGCTCTAGCTTGAGTAAGGAAACTTTTTCATCTTGGGTAGAAGCTTTACCAAAATGTCTGCTTATCTGCTCATCTGTGGAGATATGTATCTGAGAGATAATTTTCTGCTTTCTGGACTTCATCATGGATAATGTAATGCTTGATTTCAATTGTACATTAGTCTGGAACACTATGAAGGCTTCATGTAGATCTGAATAATAGAGTATATCATAGTTGGAAAACTGGAACATATCTATATGGCACTTCTTCTGTCATCATGAGATCTGATCTACTGAGTAGTCATCTTGATGTTATAGGAAATATTCACCATGCTTCTGCTGTGCACTGGAGCTTCTCCACCAAGTTATCTTCTTTTATCTACATATAAGAGTCTCTTTCTGGTATGCCTCAAAGTCTTGAGATTTCTCTTCATACGCTCTTTATTCAATTTCTCTGGAAAACATTCTTTGCATTCATCTGATGTAGAACTTTAACTCATGGATGTTGTGGATGATATAATGACTCATGTAGTGATATGTCTGGTGTACTGAAACACATAATCATCATAGTCTTCTCCCTCCATCTGGGAGAACCTCTGGTTCTATATCTTGCAATGATTTCATTCATAAGTCTTCCATACACTGCTCTTCATCATGAATTTCAGTTCTTCTGCTTGATTGCTTTGAGTGAGTTCATATCAAGCTGGTAATCTTGTGATTCTTGATACAATGACTGGTTGTTATGGCTTTTCTTTCTTTCTTGGAATTTTCATGTTCTTCTTCATGTTTTTCTTTAGCTCTTAGGTCCATGGAGTTTCTTATAGATTCCATGCCCTAGATATTCCACTTCTTCCTTTTATCATAGGATCACGGATCTAGATGGACAACTAGGAACACTTTTAAGGCTTCTCTTCGAAGAAGTCTTCTTCTACAGTTGAACTGAACACGTACTGTCTTTCATGGTTGATACCATGGATATATATATTTCATCATCTTCAATGGATCATAGGATTAGCTCCCTCCTAACCCTTTCTTCATGTAAGAGTGCATATAATCTTCTCCCTCCATCTAACAGAGTCCTCGCTTCCATCTGCATCCTTATTGTCTTCTGCGATATATAATTTTCTCTCTTGTCTAACAGAGTCCATGATTCCATCTTGTTGTCTTATACAAAACCTCATAAGTCTTTTTCCAATTTCTTCTTGATTACTGACTTCTTTCTGTCTTTGCTTCTTCTAAGTCTCTTATTTTTGCAATAGCTTCCACATGATTTGTATTTCATCCTTTCATGTGTATTATCTAATAATATCCATTTTTCATCCTGACTATTTTTCCCTAGGTATAGTTCTTCTTGGAACACGTTATCTTCCAAGAGATAGATATACAAGATATGTACAGAGACGATGCAAACAAGATATGCACAAGAAATAAGAAGAGTGTTGTTACCTTTTTAGAAGAAGAAGTCTCTTCCATCCTGCTTAGTCTTCTTTGTAGGTTCCTTTTCTTCAGCAATTGATGCTTCATGTTTCTCCTTCCTTTTCTTTATCTCGAGAGACTGATTCTTGTACTTTTGACAGTTGAAGCATTGTACTTTTGAAATGTATTTCTCTTGATTTGGCTTCCTGCTTGAACCAAACTTCCTTTTGTTCCTGAAGTTATTGAACCTTGTTGTGAAGGATTGATCATCGTACTTATTTTGGGGCTTCCCTTTTGCATTTATCCTTGATTCTTCTTGAGCACAACAAGTCCAAAGTTCTTCAAATGTCGGATACTCCTTCCTTGTGTTCATGCTTGCGGCAAATGCATCCCATGTCTTGGGAAGACCATTGAGTACTATGTTCACCAATTCCTTCTCTGAAGTTATCTCTTCAATAGCTTGTAGTTGATCTCTTAACTGGGAGATTCTTACAAAGTATGATGTTATGTTGTCATCATCATTCATCTTCATGTCACATAGCTCATTCTTCAGACTCATAACTTGTCCAATGTATCTGACTGAGAAGATATGTGTGAGGGCATCGTACATCTTCTTCGATGAGTCAATATGGGAGATGTAGGGTATCAAGTGGTCTTTTATGGAATCCACTATGATACTCATGGAATTGATGTCAACATCCTTGAAATTCTCCATAGTTGTAACGTTCTGCAGTTCCTTCTCTTCTCCTTCTTCAAACTATGGCTTTACGATCTTTCCTTTCACAATATCCAACACTTTATTCTTAGAAACGATGAGGTCAATCCTTGTCTTCCATGCTCTGAAGTTAGAGGCTCCATCTAAATTGTTCTCGGACTTCATAGAGTTCGTCATGGCTGCTTGACTTGGTCAAACCCTATATTTGACCAAAAATCCAAACTTCATGTCTTGGCCTTCTGAGAGTGCCAGGAGATGCGCTAGGCTAGGGCACACTGATCTGTCTGAAGATTAGGTCAATCCATTCACTTAAGATGCCTCAACAAGAGGTTTAGGGTTTCTACAACTGCTCCTGCTAGTAACCCTAGCGACAGTGTTTTGGGAGCTGCTTATGCTAGTAACCCTAACAACAGTTCCTCAACGAGCTCAATATCCTAGCGACTATGTTTCCTTCCAGCATTTAGACTGAATGAAGGAGGTGTGGGCCCATAACTTGTTAGAATATAGATGATGGTGTGCTCGTTTTACCATTGACGATACCCTTGTCACCCAACCATAGGCCAAAGCCACCCTCTGAGCACCTTAACCTTGACTGAGAATTTCTCCTGAAGCAAACCCTAGGCTAGATAGCCAAACAAAGGGTAGCGCACCTTTCCCCAAGGATAGCGCATCAAAACAAGATGATTAGATAGTCCAAACCCTAGCCAAGGGATAGTCCAAGCAAACACTGAAATTGGTTGCTGCTACAGCTGCACCTGCAACCCTCCTCCACATGTGCGCACCAAACTAGGAACTGCAGTGAACACCAACTAGGAACTCCAATTCTAAGATGTGTCAAAATGAGAACTGGCGCCTTATATTTATACTGGTTCTTCTAGATTTGTTGGGGCCGACTTCTCCTTCTGGATATGTGTCTGTTCAGTATATTATTATTATTTCTGGACAACTTTTTCTCGTAGAGGCTAATAACCTAATATAAATTATCTTCTTGAGCCGACAAGGCTTCTAGGGTTATTAGCCAACTCATTAGGGTTTTCTCTTGCTTTCCAGAGTCTTCTATTCTCGTCAAGTTCACACGTGGAGGTAAATACCTCCCACAGCTACCATAATATTAACAAAAATTACATTAGAAAACAATGAAAACATTGCACAATCTACACAGGACAAAAGACAAAGAGTAAATTGTTTTCCCAGTATAGTTTCAAAACAAATAAGTACATCATATGGTTTAGGAGGAATTGCCCCTATCACTGGGCAAACAACACTATTTAAACAAGTCCCTGATCTGTTCCTCATATCATGCAAGATAGAGGCAGATATTTTTTAATAAGATTTTACTAAAATAAAATAACAAAAGATAATTTTGTTGAAATGTTACAATCCAAAATAGTTACATCATTAAAAAAAAAATTCAACAAAAACAAAATTACAACTCCATTATATGCTCAACCTATGACTCATTCCATTAATCGTAGCATATCAACCTGTTGTTCACCTGAGACAAGGAAAACAAAATCTAAATTAGACAATAATCAAATAAATAATTTAAAGACAAGCTACATAATATTTGATTTTGTAGTTGGTATAAATAAAAACAAAATCAAAACGAATTTATTTATTTATCAAAACAAAATCAAATAGTAAATTACAAGATAATTATTTACCAACTAGAAATTTGAAAGAGAGACATGAGACAAATCTGAGTTTATAATGGCATTGAAATTGTTGGATTTTTTAATAACCACACTTCTCGATCTCTTGAAACGCTTATTGGCCCTATGTGAGTTCGATCGAATGCAAGCCTGGAGATCATTGTTTTCCCTCTCAAGAACTGAGTTCTGAGTGACCACTTGATTCAACTGAGCCTGTAGGTAAGGACTATCTCGATAGTATCTTTTGATCTAGTCAAAACAATTCTCACAATACACCAGTTCTAAATTTGGTAAATCATGAGTCTGATCTGTAGTGTGAGATTTACCATGTTCCATGATTCTCTTGAGATCATATTGAATCCTCAAGTAACCTTCCTGTTCCTTTAAGAAATGAGGCAACTTCGATACAAAATCGTATTGCGGTGCATCGACACTGGTATCATCAACATAAATTCGGTCGTCGACATCAATGATAGGGATAGGTTTTTCACGATTTTGATGTCGATTCCTCATCATTCTGGAAAGGAGTCGACTAGATATTTTGTTCTTAAAATCAATATATGGAACTCTTTGTGTTTTACGTCTACCATGTTCCTTGATTTTAATTTCATTCAAATTAATCACATTTGGCCTAGGACTAGGAACAATAAGGACCTTACCCTTTAGATTATCCAACACATCTTTTAAGGATTTTTTAGGAACAAAATCACGCCTCTGGTGTGTGCCTTTGGATGACTTATGAAAAACAACATGGGTTTTGGTTATTGACGCAGGTCTTCCTTGCGATTTGACATGAAGGTTTATCAAAGAAGGAGTCGATAGGCAAGGGTTGGTGGGTTCATCAAAACACAGAGGTGAGTCGATTAGATTTTAGGTGGAGCAAAACCATTCCTATCCACGAAATCTTTCCAATTATCCCCAAACTTTGGCAGTTGTGAAATGACCAAGATTTGAATCAAGTCGTGATGAAATAAGCTAGACTGTGCATTAAGGTTTTTCCTTTGGTAAAATCTAGCCATTTTTTGTAGGCTTTTAAGCAGGCAGAATGGCATATTTAAACCAAACCCTAAAAAAACCATCACCAAATGGACATGAAACAGGAAAAATAGTCCATATATACACTCGCAGGTGACAAAGTTCTTGAGTATCAAGAGTAAACCATGCCATCGAGGTTTAAAAAAAACAATTCGTGTACCTTTGACATTGTAGCACAACCTCTTGGAGATCATTAACAAGTTCCAAGGGATACCTTCAAATTTGAGGTTCTTGAACCAAAGATCTCCTTGTTGGGACAATCCTGTGGCTTCTGTAATCGAATCCTCAGTCACTTCCAAATGTAAATCTCCTATCTTGGCCTTACTACCATCGAAGGTTTGGGAAAAAGCTTGAGAAACATTGAGGTTAAAACCCTTGAATAACTGGATGAATCTCACCCAACCAAAGGCTGTGATATCATACACAACGTCATCGTGTGAGAGCAGGGCCTATGAGTCATTCAGATCTATCCTCACCACAGGTGTCATTGGTTTGGTCATGAAATACCAGCAGGAGTAGCGAAGAGGGGCATGTGTCTAAAACCACACGATATAAAGGATAAGCTTTTCATTCGGGAAAAATCCACCATAGCCACCACTCAGGTTGTTGAGTAAATGTTGAACCAGAGGACAAGCGTGATTGAGAAACACCTCCTCTATTGACCACCTAGCCCAAAAATGAAGCACCACCATCGAGGTAACGAATGTGAGCTTAAGGCAGAAGGATGAAGGAGTAATTGTTTTAGAGCATAGATGACAATCTTGTACAATAATGATGAGACTGTGATATGAAAATAAGGGATAACATTCATATTTCAACTTATATCAAAGTTTTCATTTTATGTGTGATCGTAGATGTGGTATGTGATAGTATAACACTCCAAATGTAAAAAACGACTAAGGCACACCCAAAGGTGATCAAATCGTGCGTTAATGGTAAAGAAACCACTCACAAAAGGATAAGCTCAATACCATCTAAGGTTATTAAGATCGTTAGGTGCTCTTAGGTATTCATCCAATTTCATAAAGAGAAACTCTAGAATCTATAAGATGTGTTCAAACCGGAGCTTGTTTAATTTCATGCTTAAATAGTCATAAAATTGAACAAGAAAAAATGAGATATCATATGAAATAAATGAACTCAAAAACACACAGTTAATCAAGAAAAAATTTCAAAACAAGATCAGAAATGAAGTCTTCGCAAACACAAAGAGGCAGCTATAGAAGATTTTATTCCATTAAAACTTTGTTTTAAAAATCGATGAAAACGACTTGAATATTTGGCTGCCAACAGTTTCCGAATGGGGGAAATCCCATTGGAAACAAATGGGTATTTAAAAAAAAAATGAATGCAGAAGGAAAAGTGGAGAAATACAAATCTTGGTTAGTAGCAAAGGGTTATTCCCAGGTTGAGCGGATTGATTTTTGTGAGATTTTTTCTCATGTTGCCAAGTTAACCTCTATAAGATTTATGTTATCTGTTGTTGTTGCATCTTATTTTGAAGTAGAACAGATG
This sequence comes from Picea engelmannii, assembly GCA_009831015.1. Taxonomy (NCBI): domain Eukaryota; kingdom Viridiplantae; phylum Streptophyta; class Pinopsida; order Pinales; family Pinaceae; genus Picea; species Picea engelmannii. The sequence goes on along the minus strand of ML776847.1, from coordinate 1,222,387 downwards.
GATGTGAAGACATCATTCCTACATAGGGATCTGGAAGAAGAAATCTATATGAAACAACCAGAAAGATTTGTTGTGAAGGGAAAGAAGGAGTTGGAATGCAAGATGAAAAAGTCTCAGTATGGTTTAAAACAATCACCAAGAATGTGGTATAAAAAAATTGATACTTATATGTTGTGACTTGGTTTCACAAGAAGAAAAGATGATCATTGTGTGTATTTTAAATTAATTGGTGATCATTTGATTTATTTGGTCTTATATGTGGATGACATGTTGTTGATAGGAAACAACAAGAAGATTATCCAGGATGTGAAAACTCATTTTTTCTCTAAATATGACATGAAGGATCTTGGTGCTTCAAATATCATTTTAGGCATGGAAATGAAAAGAGATCGAAAAAAGAGGAAACTCCGGTTAAATAAGAAAAAATACGTAGAGACAATATTGCAGAGGTTTAATATGCAAGAATGTAAACTGGTCAAGGTTCCTATTCCTGTTGGTGTAAAGTTATCTACGAATCAGTGTATCAAGACACAGGAAGAGAAGGAGTACATGTCTCATGTTCCATGTGCGAGTGCAATTGGTAGTTTTATGTATGCAATGGTTTATACTAGAGCGAACATTGCACATGTAGTGGGAGTTTTGAGAAGGTATATGTCAAAACTAGGGAAGGAGGGTTGGACACCAGTAAAAAGGGTTTTCAAGTATTTGTGTGGCACTGCTAGCTATAGATTGTGCTACCAAGGAAGACTTGGAATGGACATAGTGTTGGATATACATGGATTTATGTATGCATACTGGGATGGAGATCTGGATCGTAGGAGATCTACAAGTGGGTATGTGTTTAACCTATTTGGATGAGAAAAAGACGGGATGTAGTGGCACTTTCAACTACAGAAGTTGAATACATGTCATACATTCATGAAAGTGAGGAAGAAGTATGGTTACAAATATTGTGTTCAGGTATTGGGTTGGTACAACAAACTGTAAGGGTAGATTGTGACAGTCAGAGTGTAATTTTTTTGGCAAATAAGTTGTATTATCATTCAAAGACAAAGCATATTGATATTCAATATCACTTTGTGAAAGACATGGTTGAAGAAAAGAAATTATTATTGATGAAGGTGGACACTTTGAAGAATGTTGCAGATTCATTAACAGAATCTGTGAGCACTAAGAAGTTCTCTTGGTGTAGAGGATCCATGGGCATTGTTGCCTTGGATTGTTGACTATGTAACCCTATAACCCCCTGTATGCAAATAAAACAACAAGTGGGAGAATGTTGGATATGTGTTATATTCTTTGCATGAGTAGTAGAGTTTGTGTTGCGTCTGGCGTACAGGGGGTTTTGAGGGGAGGTCGCTGGGCCCCGCCTTGGAGGGTGCAGGGGGGGAAAAATCCCCTAGCGTGGGGCTTCGAGGGAAATTCCTCGGAGATTTTTTTTTCCTTAGGAAATGTGTCATATTTTTTCCTCGTTTTTCGTGTTGCCTCGATTTCCATGTCCATTATTGGAAAGTTTTTCGGCACATAGTTTTATGTTGATGGTTTTCTATTTCTGGTTAAGGAATTAAGGTTGTTGATTAATCCAGGTCATTGGGTTAGGTTTTTGGATGTCGTTGGCTGATCCAAGTGGATATGGATGGCCACCCACCTTTTCCAAATGGCTCAAAACAGTTTTCTGGCCATTTTGGCAATTTACTATTTTTAGCAGGTTTTAACTTTCGAGGCCATTTTGAGGGTCCAAATGAAGTTTTTTCGAGATCGAGGTTCTCAATGATAGTTGAAGGCATGATTTATCCCCTAAAATGAATCTCCTCGACAATACCTTTCCAACAAGCTATCACACGCCTAAAACGAAGATCGTATGCAAAAGTTATGACCCCGGGAAGTTGATGTACTAACTTATCCAAACGGGGCCCACATGACTTTTGGCGCTTCATTTCCAAGGGTTAGGTTTTTGGATGTCTAGGAATTTTGGCATTCCCATTTATTTTAAAAGGGCCTTCAGAGCCTCATTGTAATCATCTTCTCATGGATGCGAGTAGCCGTCACATCTCTTCTCAGAGATAAGCTACCACCATTCTAGCGAGTCTTTCACTCTGTACTTTTACAGTCTCTGTACATTAATTTCATTAATATAAATCGTGTATTACTGTATATCTGTGACTCTTTTTATATTTCCGCTATATCTCTGTTATATTGTTGTCTCTCTTGGAATATCTCTAAATATTTCTATGTTATATCTCCACTCTCATTTCATGCCGAAAATAATCCAGATCATTGGCTCCTATATGTATATTGTATTATAAACAATGTATCACTATGATTGAATATAGAATATGTTGGTTTTCCTGGTTTAGGTTTCTAGGGGAAAAATATTTATGTAATGTTTGTATTTTCCATTGTATATTTTATGTTCTTTTACTGAAAATATGCTTGTAGTAAATATTGTACAAGGTTAAAATCTACAACTATTTGTTCACGTATTAAAATTCATGAAATTGTAATTATATCTTTGATATCTAATTTGTGATTAGTATTTTAGCACATTGGCATGTTTCTCAAGCATTTAGTATTTAATTCATGGAATCCCCATTAATATAATAAACAATGGAAACACAACACATAACTAAGAATTAAATGTATATCTATAAAAAAGTCTATCAATATTGTGCATGTTTGATCAAGCTCATCATAAACACAATGCATAGTTTTTATTTGTTTCACATAAAAATATTTAATGATTATGTTTGATATTAAAAACTCTATTGAGCTTGGTGAAATTTTCTAATTTACATGTTCTTGATGAAGTTTAGGTATGAACTTGCACCAAATGAACTTTCTCAACATCACAAAACCTAAAATTGGGATTACAACAATGATAATCGGGATTCTATTCGTTCAATTTATAGCATCATTAAATCTTCACGACTTTTTTCTCCAAAATGATCAATTCGATGTATATTTATCTATCACTCTTTCACTTTCTTTTTCTTGTTTCTAGCTTGTTTAGATTCTTAACAATATAAAGGGAGAAGGTAAAATATTTTTTATTATCATCAAACATATGCATTGGGCATAATGATCTAACATCCCACTCTTTTATGCATTTTCACATGGTTTGAGAGATAAAGTGAACAATAAATATCCTAAATAAAAATAACATACACGGTGGACTTGATAAGTAATTTCCTTTACTTTTGTGTTTTTATGGGTCTTGGGACACTCCAAATCATAAACATCTTAACCTAAATAATAAACAACCGATACAATCATGCTAGAATGCCATTTTTCATGGTGCTAGAGGCCTATAATGCAAGTATAGTCTCTTCACTACTTTTATATCCCTTTGATATAATTATCACACTTCAACAAAGTCCTCAAACTCTACTGTAATTTATTATTTTCTAATGAGATCCAAGTTAACATGACTCTCATGGTTAAGAAAGAATGTGGTATATTCAAAATATGAATATAAAATGCAATGTTTATGCATAATATGATATTAAGATTACATCCTCTTTTATATGAGTTCATAAAAATGTTTTATTTTGTGGTTGTGTCTAAGATTATATATTTTCATTTTCAACACTTTGAAATTTAATTGAAATCACAAAGTATACTTATTACTACTTTCTATTGAATTTCAAGTTATCTATATGCAAGTTGGTTAAATTTTAACATTTTAAATAATTAGAAGGTAATATTTTATTTTTAAAAATTCTCTTGAAATGTGTACTTAGTTTATTGCAATCAATTGAAAGGAAACTACTTTTTTAACTTTTCATCATGAAACTGTTGAATGAATATATATCCTTCAATTTGAAATTAAAAGTAACCCTCAATTTTGATTACTAAACATGATGAAACTCTTGAATTAATATATACCCTTCAATTTGAAATTAAAAATAACTCTCAAATTAAAAATAACCCTCAAATTTGATCACTAAACATGCTTAATGCTAAGAAAAAACAATAAATGAAATAGATTCTAACTCCATAAATATTAAGAAATTTCATGAAACCATAAAACTGTGAAGACACCCAATAAAGATCGAAGTCAACTATGGGATTGATATTATATTTTGTAGTAAGATTGAAAATTCCTCACTTATATAACCACTATTAATTCATAAATTGACAAAACGTTGGAGAATATTTGATATGCAAATATACATGTTGCACACCCCCTTAAGATTGAAAATTCGTCCCTTGTGTAACTACTATTAATTCATAAATTAATAAAATGTTTGAGAATATTTGATATGTAAATCTACATGTTTGCAACGACCTTTTCATATTTATATTTGTTTTTCTTTATATGTATATTTATTTAATATATTATTTAAATTGATTTAAGATAATATTTTTGTAATATTAATATAATTTTATTAAACTAATAATTATAATTACATTAGAAAATTAAGTACATTGTGCTAATCGTGTTTATGCTAATTGTATTTACAGAAATTGGTTTCATGGATGTGAATAACTATCATCATTAATATCAAAATCTTCTCACTATTCACATTATTTTGACGATCTTCTTCTTTTAATGAAAGAAAATATATTAATAAAAAGTTTCACACATCATTAATTGAATTTTGTAATATTATCTTAAAAATAAAATCTCAATTAGTTGTAAACATTGAAATAATTAGACTTATATAAGAACAAAACGTGGATTGAAAACCCCATCCAATTAATTGTATCATATTAATTGAAAACCATTATAACCATCATAACTTTAAATAGAAAGACGCTTGTAAACTTCTATAAACATGTTTTGCCATCACCGCTCTGTTAAGTGCCTTTTAAATGTCATCCAGGTGGCGATACACTCTTGATATGGCAGTACGCCATGCTAAGGTTCAATGCCAAGGTTTTAGTTCATTCACTCGATCCGAGAGAAGAGCCGATACAAGAGTCGATACCAGGTGTTTATGCACTCGATCAGGTGGAGATGATTTTTGAATGCATGTTGTTCAGAACAAATCAATGCCATTACGATTGATAGTTCAATACATGTTGTTTCTGGGGCAGTTCAATTGGTAAGTGTTGTGAAAATGAAGTTCTACGAGGTTTCGAGGTTTCGAGTTCAACTCCCCCAATTTATAATGTGTGTTGTTTATGGAGCCTCGTGAGCATACTTGAAGGTTATAGTGGTAGTAATTGGATAACACGGCCATGTGTAACGCGAGCACGTGCCCAACTAGTTGTTGATTCCTCCACACATCAAAAAAAAAAAAAAAGACATGTTCGTCCAACAGCTACATACACATCAAGTCCTTCTGTCCAGCAACAACACTAGTACCAGATTTTATTGCAGATTCAGCAACCCTTCAAGTCGCCATGATTTTCTCTCTAGATGAAGTCGAGAGCAGAATATTACGAAGACGGGTTACCTTTGGAACTTCTCCTAAAGAGAGACGCAACATCGCAACATTCTGTCAAGTAGCAGCCATGAAAACAAAGTTTGAAGCCCGAAGGAAAAATATTCAAGAAAGCAAAGACAACCTTGCGAAGCACACATGAAACAACATTATCTCCTCATGCATCTATGAGAGCTCCGCCTGGACAAACACTTTGAGAGCATGAGATGAAGAAAAAACATGGGGATCAGCACCTGCACTGGTCCAAGGAAATGGGTTTCTCATAGAAGTTTTACTCATAAAATATTGGAAGCATTCCATAAATATGGTGCTCGGATTCCCCTCTCCCAGTTTCCCCCAAGGATTTAGCCCATTCTTCCCAATAGATAGTAGGTGCATACGCAGGAAAAGAAGCGGAATTAGCATTGATCCAAGTAGATGCCCATGCAGCTCAGCCAAGGCCTGTGCACAGGCAAGTCAAGGAATCATTGCAAAGCTTAGTGCAGAACCAACCGCATCCAAGTCAAAGAAACCCTACAAAGGTTAGTGAAAGTGAAAGTGCATCCTCAATCTCTTAGAAATTATTATCTATTGTTGTTGCTTTACATGTGAGTAAAGGAAACATTGCTTGGTCTATAAACTATTGAAGAAATGAGGTTCCTTTTTAATTTATATAGTTGGGACTATATATTTATGTTAATAAATTCCCCGAATTCTCTTATATATATTGTATTGGCTAATACAGAACAGACGGATAATAAGTAAGGACATAACTATACTTTTTGACTCACGAATTGTGCAGTAGCGTTAGCCTTCGACCCCTTCAACTGGAACACGCACAGTGTCTTTACCTTCGCGTATCTACAGAGTAAACAAATTCACATAGTTAACAAAATCAGCCTTTTCTTATCTGGAGAGTAAACAAAATCACGAAGTTAACAATCACAAATAAGTATTTTTAAATCATACTACTCTGAGTTCAGCGTTTATAAATATTATTCTGCTCTGATATTTGATATTTCGTACTGCCATTTTCGTTGCGTTCACGTTGTTTCTAACTGAATTATTTAATAGTGATGATACTTATGGTGGCAAATGCCTGTGACCTGATAGATCTGCAAATCTACTGGGGTTTTAAGGCACCTTTCAGATCTGCAAAATCTACACAAATTGATCAATTCTGAATATATAGACTTTAGGTATCCACACAGATTCTTTGCAGTAGTCCCCTTGCTGATTTCCTGAATCACGCCCTATGCCAAGTAAAGCAATAACTTTACAAATATATAAAAACTCCTTGTTATGCCAAGAAAAACTCCAGGACTACTCCTAACAGCGTAAGCCAAGGGCTACAGGTTCAACAAGTGAGTGCTTCAAAGTTTTACTATCATATAGATCTTCAAATCCTAGGGAAGCTTGCAATGTTGGTGCCAGTCGGATCACATTCTCTAATGCATGTATGTTTCCAAGGGTTAGTTAACAATTATTCTATATCTTTAAAGAAAAAAAAGTAAACAAATAGGTTTCTAGATAGCTTTATAATAACTAACAATATTACCGATATTTACCAAAACTAACATCCTTCTATTGCATGGAAGATTTAGACTTTCCCCTTGAATTTCTCCAGTGCCAAAACAAATTTGGATCTCATTAGTAGAACCAGATCATCTCAATGGCTAGAACTGGAGGCCCTCCCTTTATCATCCTAATTAAGAAGTGAGTGATATCTATCTAGGACAATTTTTCATAGTAGGTGCATGGAGGACAACTTACATCACTATGCATAAGCAAAACAGGTGTAAGGAGGTGTAGTGAGTATGTGTTAAGATATTAAAATATTTTCAGTTTGTGAATACTTAAATAGTATAACATTTAATGTGAACAAAGTAATGCTAAAACTAAGAGGGTGGGAGGGGAGGCATTATGAGAGATATTATATTTAATTTATCTCATAATGCGCCCTCCTCCCACCCTCTATACCCTTCCCACTCTATAGAGGGTGGGAAGGGCGGGCATTATGAAAGAAATTATATTAAATTTCTCTCATAATGCGCCCCCCATCTCATTAGTAGAACCAGATCATCTCAATGGCTAGAACTAGAGGCCCTCCCTTTATCGTCCTAATTAAGGAGTGAGTGATATCTATCTAGGACAATTTTTCATAGTAGGTGCATGGAGGAAAACTTACATCACTATGCATAAGCAAAACATGTGTAAGGAGGTGCAGTGAGTATGTGTTAAGATATTAAAATATATTCAGTTTGTGAATACTTAAATAGTATAGCATTTAATGTGAAGAAAGTAATGCTAAAACTAAGAGGGTGGGAAGGGGAGCATTATGAGAGAAATTATATTTAATTTATCTCATAATGCGCCCTCCTCCCACCCTCTATACCCTTCCCACTCTATAGAGGGTGGGAAGGGGGGGAGGGGGGGGATTATGAGAGAAATTAAATATAATTTCTCTCATAATGCGCCCCCCTCTATAGGGGCGACATTATGAGGGAAATTATATTTAATTTCTCTCATAATCCCCCGCCCCCTTCCCACCCTCTATACCCCCTCCCACCCTCTATAGAGGGTGGG
>ML776847.1:1165945-1209332 GCA_009831015.1 Picea engelmannii | reverse complement strand
GTCGATTGTCATACGACATCCAACCCTTCAAGGATGAGGTATTATGTGATGTTGCCCCACTGGATGTCTGTGATGTTCTCTTGGGCCAGCCATATATGTGGAAACGCCATGCTATCTATGAGTCTCGACCCCGTAGTGTCATTGTTACTCTGGGGGGTCATCTCTACAGGATACCAGAGGTAGTTCCAACCACTGCCCCACCTAAACAGTGCTGGAAGGTAGTATCTCATACTACAAAATTCATCTTCTCTACAATCTGTTCAAAAGGTGAAAAAAAGGATATTGCAGCCACCACAACTTCGGCCCAACCACGTTCTATCCAAGAGAAGCAGGTCGACAAGGTTGCAGCAAAGAACGAATATTCCTTCTACACACAGTCATCTAAAATAGCCAGACTGGTTAAAAAGGTCCAAACCTTCCAGCCATAGGTTCGTGGCAGATTTCCACAAACTAAGTAGCGTGACTTCTCCAGCAAGACAAGCAACTCACCAAGATGCAGATTCAACAAATGCTTTTCCCCCTCCCCCCAGGAACTCAACACAATGGAGACCATTGCTTCCTAATGAGGGAGGATTGATCCAGGTGGATATCGGTGGCCACCCACCTTTTCCAAATGGCTCAAAACAATTTTCTGGCCATTTTGGCAATTTACTATTTTTAGCAGGTTTTAACTTCCGGGGCCATTTTGAGGGTCCAAATGAAGGTTTTTCAATATAGAGGTTCTCAATGATAGTCGAAGCATGATTGAGCCCCCAAAATGAATCTCCTCGACAATACCTTTCCAACGAACTATCACACGCCTAAAACGGAGATCGTATGCAAAAGTTACGACCCCAGGAAGTTGATGTACTCACTTACCCAAACGGGGCCCACATGACTTTTGGCACTTCATCTCCTAGGGTTAGGTTTTTCGATGTCTAGGACTTTTGGAATTCTCGTTTATTGTAAAAATTCCTCTAGAGCCTCATTGTAACCATCTTCTTGCGAATGCGAGTAGCCGTCACATCTCTTCTCAGAGATAAGTTGCCACCATTCTAACGAGTCTTTCACTCTGTATTATTACAGTCTTTGTACATTTCTCTGATTAATAGAAATCATGTATTATTGTATATCTGTGTTTATGGTTGCACCTCTGATACATTTCTGTTATATTATTGAATATATGCAATATCTCTGTGCATTTATTTATTATATCTCCGGTCTGATTTCGTGCCGAAAATAATCCGGATCACCCCCGCTCCCCCGCTCCCATATTTAATTTCTCGCATAATGCCCCCCCCCCTATAGAGGGTGGGAGGGGGGTGCATTATGAGATAAATTATATTCCCCCTATAGAGGGTGGGAGGGGGGAGCATTATGAGAGAAATTTTATTTAATTTCTCTCATAATGCTCACCCCTCCCACCCTCTATAGAGGGGAGGGCATTATGAGAGAAATTAAATATAATTTCTCTCATATAGAGGGTGGGAGAGGTGGGCATTATGAGAGAAATTAAATATAATTTCTCTCATAATGCTCCCCCCTCCCACCCTGTATAGAGGGGGGCATTATGAGAAAAATTAAATATGGGAGGGGGGCATTATGAGAGAAATTATATTTAATTTGGATGTGCTTGGATAGGGTTAAAGAACTCATATAGTGGATGTTGTGCCCTAATTTAGGCCTACTAATACGTACATCTAACAATTTTCCATATTAAAAAATTAATAAAAAGGTACCACCAAGTAATTGTTTTAAATGTGAAGGATAGAATAATACTAGCAAATAATTAAAATCTATTTGTTTTATACTTTTAAATTCTGTGAATAGAAATAACTTGTAATTCCATGGCCAATGCTAATCTTGATTTTGCACAATAATTTCCATGAATTATTCAAAGTTTGTTGGATAGAATCTGTTCTATTCTTCACAACACTAGGAATCTTATATCTTTGGTGCATCTTGAAATAATTTCTATAAATTAATTTAACTATAACAAATCAATTATTATTCAAATAATTAATATCTAAAAAAATATAATACATTCTGATTGAACTTATACCACCTTTACAAACTCTAATTCTTATATTCCTTCTAATTCTTATATTCCTCTATTATATGATAACCAATTTAAAATTCACAACAAGATTACGAATCCTAGATCACAATCATCTATATATGGTTTATTCGCCCTAGTTTTATTAAGCTAACATGGCTTTGCCTAATTGCCAAATAAATATTTGGTTTTAGGATATTGTTAATGGTTTTACGTTGAACTATTTATTATAGCTATCGATATTATTTTTGAACTGAAAGTTTTCACAATCTAGAACTTTGGTTGACACTCATTTAAATAAAGAAAACTTTGGCCATAAAAGTATAATTATATTTTTGCATATATAGTTCATGAATTTAAACTTTGTTCATTTTTTTTTTATATATTAAATATTAAATTTAAGATATTAGTTGTTATTATATAAATATATTAAATATTAAATCTAAGATATTAGTTGTTGTTATTATATTTAGAATAGTTTATTTATTAACATTCACTTAAATAAAAAAAATGGTATATGATAAAAGTTTCAATATAAAAGAAAAAATTGAGACTCATATATAATACAATAGTTCATTTAAATATTTTGAAGATTTAATTTATAAATCTAAAATATCTATTAAATAAAAAATGGTAGATGATAAAATTTTCATATATAAAAGAAAAAGTTGAGAGTCATATATGATAGAATAGTTTATTTAAATATTTTGAATAATAAATTTATAAATTTAAGATATATATTAATAGTTATTATATTTAAAATAGTTCTATTTATATTATATTATGTGTATTTTAGAAAATTGTATTGTATTTTAGAATACTATATTGTTTGCATTTTAGAATCATGGAATACACCCTTAATTGCAGTAAGGGTGAGTAGATTTGGTTTCTTTTATTATATATGAGGATGTAATGCAAGGTTATGTTTCACTGCGAATGAATCATAGTTATGGGTATGCTAAATTGGATGAAATGAAAGTAGAAAATAATGAATAATACAATGAAAATGTATCAAATAATAGTTAAATAGTGTAGGATTCAATTGACTTACAATGGTATGGAAAACATTGGAAACTCAGACATTTTATAGATTACAAATATTAAATGATATCTATACACTGATAGACATACAATTATTGGAAATGGACACATTTAATAGGTTTTTAATCCTTAATATGTTTTTTATGGACACTTAGTTATCACAATAAAGACATATGTTTATGTGTTTACTTTTTTCACATTTACATAATCATATTAAAAAATTAATGTGTTGGCTAGTTGGTGATTAGATAAGGTTTCCATTTAATTGTGATTAACTTAATAGTGTACTATGTCATGTGAAGCGTGTCATTGATGCCAACCCCCCTTCTCCTTGGGTTGTGCGACCTCCTGGTCAAGGATCTTCAATTCTCGGAGTTGAATTAGCTCTCTAAAACCTTAATGCTCTCGTTTGTAAATAACCACAGGTCTCTTCAGTCCTTCGGTACAAGTTCTATGACACTCGCAACCTCTCCCTTTGCACTACCGAGCGATTAGTGTTTAGACACTAAATCCTCCTCCGTTAGCTCCTTCCCGCATATGACCTCGAGTTATATCGACACACAATTGTGGGAACAGTGAAAAGTGGTTTTGGATCAATCCACTTTTCTCCCCGCAATTCACTACCAAACACCATGCATCCAATTTGTAATACCACGGTTTCTATTGCGGCCCACTCTCAAATTTTTAAATTCTGAGCACTTTTCATCTCTGCAATCCTTTGTAACCGTCGATCTCACAATCTCGACGGTGCTTCTAAACTGATGGTTCAGATCTGTCCTTTCCAAATCTATGGATCAGATTTAACCCTTCTAAATCAACGGTTGTGACTTATTTCATGATTTGGACTTCCGAAGTTTCAACTTTCAACCTTTGTTTTCCTCCGAAATGCACAGATTCTTGTCGTGTGTCCTCTTGAATCAGACGGCTATAATTTACTTCGAAATATTCAACGGTCGATGTTTATTTTGGCCCTCCGGCTCTCTGGGCTTTGGGAGTTTCAAGTCTCAATTTGAAAATCTCGAAGTGATTTCTCCGGAGTTCATAATCTATCGCCACGTATCCTTCTGGATTAGACAGTTCGGATCTCCTTCGAGTCTTCGACGATCTCTCCTCCTATGTATACACAGAGTTTAAAGCTCATGCACTTTTCCTAAATCCAACGGTCTGAAATAATTCGGCTCCTCTCAGATAGATCTTCTCCCTTCACCTTGCCCAACTTTCGCAAATTCTTCTTCTAAAATATTTATTTGACACTTAGTCGATTTCTGGTCCATTGCACTCCTTGCAACTGACCTCTTCACCATATTACGAGAAAACCCATATTATTTAACCATTGTTTCCTCCAAGTCAAAGACTTTGCATACACACTCCTTGCCCTTAATATGCACACTTTGCATACAAAAGTTCCACACTATCTCTTCTGAGCTTCGAGTCAAAAGACTCTCCCACACACACACTCCTTGCGTTTGATATGCACTCCTTGCATAACTTACAGAAGAGAAACACTTGAAACTTATTCAATTATTCATTCACCATGAACTTCATACATTCAAAAAAATTATAACAATAATAAAATTGTAAAATAGTATCAACATTGTACAATTGGATGAATTTTCCTCTTTTCTATTCATTTCAAAAACACATGATTACATCTGCTATCTTCTTACACACACAAAAAAAAAATACTTGTCTAAGGACACAAAGCTTCCTCACTCTTCTTCCTCCTATATAAATTCCATCACCTTCTACTATAGTGGCTACTTACTCAACTTAATTAAATGCAAACTAATGACTAATCAGGGAAAATATCCTACACCTGTAATATTTTACAGTTGTGTAAGGATTTACAATCGCTCCTTCATTTCAAACGGTGGTTTGAATTTACATAAAACTAATTTAATTAACGAGAAATTCAAAAAATCTCCACACCGCTACCAAGTTGGTTAAGAGTCGATTTGGTTCTTTCAATGCATGAAGTGTCGAGTTCACTTCCACCTTCTCTTTTATTGATTTGATAGCGATGCTCCTGCATCAGCCATGCTCAGAGAAATTTCATTTTGTTTTTTCTATAATATTGAAGTGTTACATGGAAAACATTTCAATTAAAGTAGGGGGTCCCACGTTTGACTCCTTTTTTATATTTTTCCAAGGAACGAAGGATGAGTATTCGAGAAATCCTACTCAATTCTAGAAGACATAGCTACATGGATGGATGATGGATGTTTCTCAAGAGCACTCTACTCCATAAACGTAGTGGGAAATCCAAGCATGCAGATACAAACCCTTCTAGAATAGAAACCGATCTCAACAAGAACAAATAGTGGTTTCTTTCGAGGCATGAGGATATCTGCAACATTGTGGACCAGAAGATCGCCATGATCATACTTCCCTTCCAGAAAGGGTCATGCTACTCACACTTATAGCCTCATAATAAAAAATAAAATATGCATAGATAACTCATGGTTGAGTTGAATAAGGTTGTAATAGATTGTCTCCATTAACATGTCTTTAAATGTAGGCTGGAAGAGAGAAAATAAGAAGGAAGATTAAAATTTTATAGGACCATGTTCCAAGATGCAACAAGGTACATATAATTCTCCTGATAGGTTTCATTAAATTGAAAAAATCAAATTAATTATTGATTAAATTTGCTCTTTCCTTTATGGATTTGATGGTTTACATTCCTCTTTATTTGTCATTGAGTTAGATATTTATGTAGTGTGTAAGTTCTTATATCACAGGAAAGGCATGTGTGCTTAAGGAAATCAACAACTATGTTTAGTACTTGCCGAAGGAAGGAAGTCTAGGTAATAAATATGAAGTTAGAATTATCCAAAGTTCCTTTCTTCTTACAACTTAATGTATTTCCTTTCATGCAATTAGAATAAAGTTATTTCCTTCATATAGATTAGCTTCTCTTTCATTTGGTGCGTTCCATTCATACAAGTAGCTTAAATTTTTATGCAATTAAGATTTCCTGCACAATTTACAATCAGATTTCATGCATTAAGCCCCTTGACTAGTTTCATACCTAGGTGGTTGTTAGTGCACTCTGCATACACATTGCACATCACGTCTAATTTTTTTACTAGACCCGGGTAGACAACTAAAGTAAAAAGCTAACGAGGCAATAGAACTATTGTTTTTATTCCAAGGCCCACCATTTTTTGGCATTGTTGCCAGAGAGATGCTTAAATATTGCACATCTTTTAATTTTGTTTATTTTTTAGTGACTTGCAAGAGTAGGAATGGTAAGACACAAGGCCAACCTCACTATAAAATTTTTGTGGTGTAAAATCCGAAGTGCACTTCAAGTGAGTATTTATAACTCCTGGTCACATTCTTTGCATTTTAGAATTATATGAAAAGAGAAAAAATATCATCATTTCCTTTATGTTCATGAATGACTCCACCTAGATATAAGAAAGGGAAATTTTTACCCAAAACCCCCACCCCAAAAACAAGTCCAGGTAATATAGAAGTTGGTTGCGAGACACTTTAATTTTTTTTGGAAAGAGAATCTAGAGAATTTGAGAATCTCTCGGAAGAAGGTCAATCTCCATCCCCTTGTACCATGGTTGGTGAAGAAGGTATGGTATAATTTTTAAGTTTCCTATACGGGAAACTAATGGAGAAACTAAAATGAAAAATATTAATCCTTCTGCCTTACCTCATTTCCATGGTGTTATTTCAAAAAATCCTAACACATTCTTGTTTGAGTTTGTAGTTATATGCAGGAGATATGATTATACTACATATGAAAAAAAGTTGAAACTCTTTCCCTCTACTCTGAAGAATTCAATTGAAAGATGGTTCATGAGCCTGTAAGGAAACAACATCACCACCTCAGACCAAATGAAGAAAACCTTTAATGAAAAGTACAAGGACTATTGCAGAGCAAGGGATGCAAGATATGGGATCTTCATAATAACTCAAGGAACTAATGAATATTTAGAAGAATTTGAAGAGAGATTTCAACTAATATATAAAAGATATTATAATTGCACTCTAGATGAGGATTCACTCAATCTTGTTTTACTCAGAGGAGCAAAAGAAGATATCATAGAAACATTGAATCTCTTATCAAATGGAGATATCTATCATATGGATTATGATGATATCAAGCAAATATTTAAGAATAATTTTATATCCTCAAGGAAGAAAGATAAAAATGGTAAATGGATGGTCTCTCAATCTTCCAACCTTGCAATCCATACAAAAAATGACATAGGAGGATTATTAGAAGATATGAAAACTAATAGTTTGCATTCCTTAGCTATGCAAATGGATAACTTGCAGATCAAGAAGAAACACAGGGAAGAAAAAAAGGCATTAGCTATGTTTTTCCCTAGATGCACCAAAAGGCATCCTAGGAATGAATGTCCTCTTGACCTTATAGATATTTGTGGTATTTGTGAAGAAACTCATGCAACTGACAAATTTCCTTCTTTGCCAAGATTAAAATCTACATTTCATGGAGTAGAAGAGAATGTGGGATTAGTATGCTTCATCAATCATTGACAACCTGGAGCACCGAGACCCTTACAAAAAGGTTTGATCTTCCATCCTTCTCAACAATTTGGTGCATATAATACACAATACCTTCTCAACCTTGTTATAATCCTAACTCATCTCCTTGGACAGTTCCAAATCCACGACAATACCAAGGGAAACCTATTCCTTATCCACACCAACCATTTCCTAGTTTGCCACATAACCAAAATCCTCAATGGAATCATCCTCCTCAAGGATGGAAGCTTCAATATTTTCAACAACCAACATTAATTCCTCCTCCTCCTCTAACGCATGTAGCGTAACTTTGTCCTTTGTGGGGGATCTTTGGTTCCATTAATATGTTTAACATGATAAAAATGGGTCTCGAGACCTATACCATGGCTAAGGGAGAATAAAACACAACTTAGACCCAAATCAAAGATTCTTGAGTTGAAGGGCCATGAAGTAGAACTATCTTAATGAACATGAAGAAGCTATCATAAGCATTGAGCATAAAGACTATCTTCTATAATTCCATGTGAAAAGGGGAAATAATAACATGAATTGTGATTTTTACTCACAATAGTGCGTGAACATTCTAGAAATGCATTTTATAATGCGCATGCGCTTTAGAATTCAAACAAGTGGACCCATGTTCCTAAATTTTTATTTTATTTGGTAGGATTGAGAATTCCAAACTATTTGTTTTCATGTTTAGGTTAAAAGTGACATATCTAGTGGTTTGGGTTCCAAAAACATCAAAACCTCTATTTTTTTGAATTCCTATCATATTTCAATATCTCTATGAAATTATTTTTAAATAAATTACACAAATTCATAGTCAATAAAACTACAAAAATATATATATATATATATATAATAAAAAGATAAAAAAAAAGCAAGAGTTTGCAAGCATGGAGAGAAATAACCAAAATGAAATGGATCATTAGGAAACTAACTTCAATCCTCGAGTGGATGATAGCCAGATTTACTTGAGATAAATGGGATTTACAGAAATAGTATTTGCTTGAAAGAAATCTCGGTCATGGAAACTTAGCAGACATAATACCTTCCTCCATATGAGAAGAGGGAGACGATAGATCACAAGATAGGTTTATAGCTCGTGTGCAATCAAAAGATGACAGATCTCGAGGAAGAAGATACGTATAAGCCCCGGTATCACCCCTGCCCTCCCGTGTCATATATATATATATTACAAATTTTAATTTATTTTTTGCTTGATATATATTGGAATCTTAAAATATATTTGTTTTACAATTTGTAATTACACCCTCAAATTAATGCATGGACTTGTCATTTAGGATTATAATGAATTTACTAATTTAAAAATAATATATAAAATTAACATTTTAAATTTTGAAAAAAATAGTTTAATGAGTTTTTTACAATTGCATAAATTTATATAAAAAAATTCCATCATTTATTTAACACTTGTATTAATGGGAATACATGAAGCTTGGGCCTAATGGTTAAGAATATGTTTTTCCTCCTAAGAGGTCACAAAATCAAATCCAAAGGGGGAGAGGGTATGTATACCTTCGTAGACTTTAGCACTCAAACCTTTGGGCGAAGGCGGTCCTTTGTCCCACAAACAAGAGATTTCTTACATTTCATCATTTTACACCATGTTCAAATTCATTAAAAAAATATCTCAATTCCTACTA
The DNA here is from genome assembly GCA_009831015.1 of Picea engelmannii. Classification (NCBI taxonomy): domain Eukaryota; kingdom Viridiplantae; phylum Streptophyta; class Pinopsida; order Pinales; family Pinaceae; genus Picea; species Picea engelmannii. Next base: position 1,200,077 of record ML776847.1, on the reverse strand, counting down.
ACACATTATGAGAGACCATAATTCAATAACACCACCCTTATATTATCCCTTATTGTAACTCTCAAAGTTAACAACTTCTATTAAAGCATGGTGAACTTTGTCTTGTGGTAAGTTGTTGTAGTATGGGTTGAAGTCCTAAATAGGGTTAAGAGGGAGTTCTTCCATTTAACATCTTTGAATTGGTAAATTTCAAATTTGAGTGAAGAGGTGGACACAACAGTTAAAAATGAGTGGCTGAAGTGAGTTGTATAAAGAAATATGGGTTGATCTCCATTCTCAAAACATTTTAGGAAGTGAAACTTAGTGGTTGAAAAGATTGATGGATAAGGGTGTAAATGGGAACAAATTTTCGGAACAAAGGTCATGGAAAATTTGAAAAAGCCAAACGATCTACACATGGAAAGAGCGATAGATGGCATTGATTACGACTCCCACGGTATATTCCCTAAGCATGCTTAGTGCTTGGAAAAAGCAATGGATGGCATAGAGTACGACTTCAAATAAATGGTTAAAAAACATTTGACGGCGTCAGGACTCCACATAATGACCGCGGGCATGCTTAGTGCTTGGCGATTAAAAATTCTCATTAAACCATAAAGTCAACTATGAAAGGAATCCGATAGGGCTCGATGGAAGCGCCCTTCACGTTGAGCCAACTATGGGATTCATCATATTTTGTAATTGAAACCCGTGATTTTGGTAGCATGCAATGCATTTCTATTACTTGTTATTCTGCAACTCGTGATTTTGGTAATATTCAATGCATTTCCAATTTCTTGTTTCCTCCATGTAAATAATTTTGATTGCAATTGTATTAAGAAAAAATAGCATTATTTTAATTGTAATTAAAAGCTCAATATTCATGTTATTGAAATTTAAGGTATATTAATATTATTTTTTATTCTTTAGATGATTGCAATTGTATTAAGAAAAAATAGCATTATTTTAATTGTATTTAAAAGCTCAATATTCATGTTATTGAAATTTAAGGTTAAACATAAGTATATATTAACCAAATATAAAATGATAAACATACATTATCCCAATATAAAATATTATTAAAAAATAAAATTAAAATTAAATCTAATTAATCTATTTGTAAATAATATAAAATATTATTAAAAAATAAAATATAAATAATGTATTTGTAAATAATAGTCATTTAAAATATATTTACATTTATTAAAAAAACATTATAATAATACTCATTTATTTAAACTTTACTATTTAATTAATTTAATTATTGTGTTAATACTCATAGTGAAGTTGGACATTGCAAGGACTTAAACCTTGGTGGGGAGGGTAACAATCATTCCTCCCAACTACCCAAGCTACATACAAAAAACTCATGAATGGAGTTAACAATGACATTTCAAGAAAGATGAGAAGTGAAGACATACATAGAGATGACCCTTCACAACTTTGGAGTTGACAGTAACATTCAATACATAACATTTAGGTATCTTACACTTTGAAGTCCATTGTAGCATTTAGTTCAAGAGTAAAAATTAGTGTTCAGTACCAATAGTAATGAATTTGTAGTTTGACCAAAACCTGTACTTTGAATTGGAGAACTAACAATTCTTACCATTTTGTAACTACTCTAAATCCTTAGATAAACTAAGGAACAATTTGGGTTTCTTGAGGGAAGACAAATAATTGATGCCATAGGTGTAGTTCAGGAAACCTTACACAGCTTGAAGGTAAAAAATATCAAAGCACTGGTCCTAAAATTGGATTTGATTAAGGCTTATGATAGAGTGGATTGGGGGTTTCTAAGGCTTGTATTGCTACAAGTGGGATTGAGTTTAGAAGCTACAGATTGGATATTAGGGTGTGTGACTTCAACAAATTTTGTTGTGTTAAGGGGATTAAGGCAAGGGTGCCCTTTATCTCCATTACTATTTCTACTTGTTGTAGAAGGTTTAAGCAGAACCATACAAGAGTATGTAAGGGAGAAGAAATTAGAAGGAGTCTATGTGGCAAGAGGGCTAAGAATCACCCATCTATGTGGCAAGAGGTCTAAGAATCACCCATCTGATGTTTGTGGATGACATTGTTCTTTTTGAAAATGGGAACTTAAGTGAATGGAAAGTTTTTAAGAAAGTATTGGATTTATTTTTCCAAACGACAAGGATGGATTTCATGCCACAAAAGTCTAATTTTCTTAAAGCAGGTTGGAACAATGCATAACCTACTTTCTTGAGAGAGTTTTTTTCCCTTTGTTGTAAAACCATTAGATGATGGTTTTAAGTATCTAGGATGTTATCTAAAACCAAACTGCTACACTAAGGATGACTGGATGTGGCTGGAGAAAAAATTTGAAAAAAAAATATCAAATTGGAGCCATAGATGGTTGACTTTGTGGACTAGTAAAAAATTAAAAGAAGGGATGCATTTGATCAGCTGGAAAGGGATAGCTAAACCAAAAAATGATGATGGTTGGGGTATTAAAAATATTTTTACCTTTGGAAAAGCCTTGGCAGCAAAAAGTTTATGGAGATGCTTATGGTACCGGGTCTTTGGCATGAGGTGATACTGAAAAAATATTTAAAAAAGAAATCTGTAACTGAGTGGATTAGGCAAGAAAAGAAAAATTGGAATGGAATATCAAATATATGGAGAACACTTACTTCTTCATTACCCATTTTTTTTTTTTTTAACCATGGNCAACCTCCCAAGAGTATATCCAACAGCCCGCAAGCCAGATATACCAATAACTTGTGACTCAGCAGGGGCCGAGACGTCCCGAGGCCCATCGAAATGAACCTCTATCCCAGGGGTCGTCTACCCTTCTAGCCTTGTCACAACGGGCCAATATGAGCATCCCTACCCCCCGCCGGTTTTGAACCTGTGACCTCCCCGGAGATAACACATGTTCTTAACCATTGGACCCACTCAGGTGCTCACTAGGAAAACTGGGAATGGGAGGGACATTAGGATTGGTGTTGATCCTATGGTAGGGTCTAATAGTTATTACAAGATGTCAAGGAATCTTATCTCTACACTGAAGGAAAAAGGCATAGAATCCCTTAGAATCCCTTGCAGATGCTGGGAAAGGTGATAGGGAGATCAAAAACAATACAAGGTGGAAAAGGGATGAGATTTTGGGTTTAGAGGGAGAACAAAAAGAAGAATGAGATAATTTTATTAAGGGGATAATAGGTTCCAAAATTTAATTAAACAGTGAAAAATATTTTTTTTTATGGTCTTGGGAATCTACAAAAAGGGGAGACGTGAATGCAAAACAAGCCTATGAAGTCCGGATGTTGGAGAATGTAGTAGAAGAACCATTCTATTGGTATACAGAACTCTGGACTTGGCAAATCTCTTTAAAAGTTAAATTTTTTATATGGTTAATGCTTGAACAAAGAATTCTTACTTGGGAAAATCTAGTTAAAAGAGGGTTCTCTAGGCCTAGTAGATGTGTTTTGTTTTTTGTGGAATTGATGAGGAAATTGTTTATCATCTATTTGTGGAATAGTGCTTTACAAAAGATATTTGGTCTACAATTCTTAAGGACTTAAAACTAAAGAATTTCCGGGTAGGAGGACAGATTGTTGATTGTCTTCAAAATTGGATTAGGAAGGAGTTAAGCTGGAAATAAATACCATGTTATATCTGTTGGGAGATTTGGAAGCACAAGAATCTGGTGATCTTTGAAGATCATCCACCAAATATGATAAGAGTTTGTAGTAGAATTTTACAGGCTTTGGGTGAATTAAAAATCCCAAAAGATTCAAAGATTAGTAGGGTTGTTAGGCCTCCTTTAATTGTTTGGGATGTGGCAGTGGGGTTTTTTGATGGGGCCTCTCAAGACAGGAGGGCTAAATGTGGTGCAAGAGCTGTTTTGAAATGTCCAGAAATGAATTGTGGTAGAGGAACAAACACTAGGGGTGAACTCCTAGCATTGTGGTGGATCTTACTTTTTCCTTACTTTAAAAAGGTAACAAGGTTACAACTGGTGGGTGACTCAAAACTAACTTATAATTGACTGGTTTAATTATGATAACAATATGCATGTGATCTCTCTTCAGCCTTGGATGCAATATGCTGACCCGGAATTTCAACAATTAAAAACTCAACATATTTATAGAGATCAATAAGAAAGCGGATAAACTTTCTAAAGAAGCTTTGGCAAGGGACGAGAATGGTTTATATGTTGCCGGGAATATTGATGGAGGCACAATTTTTTTTGAAAAATTTCATTACACTTAAAAGTTTATTGCTGCATGGGGATGAAGCGACAGTTTATAATGTGCAATGTAATTAGATATATAAAAGCAGAGGTCTTATGGCAGAGGATGTACCAAAATGTCAATTACAGTTTTTTTGTGATAACTGTTTTGTGAGCACCACATACTATTTCATAGTTCTGCAAAAAGATCTGAAAGTTATCTGAAGACAATATTTTTGTAAACGATATTTTATATTTATTAATATAATTCTTTTTTCTATTGAAAAAAAAGAAAGATAAACTAACTATTAGCTTCCATAATCTGGTGACTAACAACATATTGAAGTGCATGCATGAATACCGAATACTTTGAGATCAGGTCGTTGAAAATATTAACATAATTTATAAGTTGCAGTAATACAATCGAAGTTTGAATGATTTCTGACCCAAAAAAATTCAATATAAAACAATTATTACGAACTGTATTTAGGTTTTCTCATTCAAAGCACTTACTGTACTATGAGTTAAGTGGCAATACATCAACAAACTTTGGGGTTATATCATCATAAGCCCTGAGCCATACAGTCCTAAGCTCATGCAATAGACATAACAGATATCTAAGGGCAGTTGTAGAAACAGAGAAAATCCATCTCGTCCTTCCCATCTGTCTCTCAAATTACTACTGACTGTGTTGTCCAATTATCTTCTCCATTTGCATGAAATCGGCCTATACTCTTTATAATTGGAATCTTATTGTAGTACTGGCCGCCATTGATAATGAAAACTTCATCCTTCGGCTCTCGCAGGCAATAACGATGCTTGCCATGGACGAGAAAGATTAATTCTTTGTCAGCATCAGGAAGGCACTGCGCAGGATTGGAGGATGACACCGGCCACTCAAGGGAAGGCCAGGCCTGTGGCTCTCCCGGGAGCTGGTTGCCTATTGCCATTCACTCATTAAATAGAGACCCAATGATAGTCTATGGCAGGGAGAAATAATCATCCGTGACTGACTGGGTGGGTCGGAAGGATCTGGAAAGTTTCGCTTCATGACGCAATGAATTCAAAAGTCAATAAAGGCGGTGGCAAATTAAAAATTAAATCTGAATTCAATGGTTCAAAGTTTGTTGTTTTGCATTTAAAAATAAATACGGAAAATTGGATAAATGGCTGAGTTATAGGTACGTAGTTTTATCATTGTATGTAAACTAGCACAGCCGCTAACTCGCGGCTGGTGAACGTCGAACGGCCCATAAATAAAAACTCTCGCGTTAAAAAAAAACCAGTGAAAGCCCATGCATAAGACTTTCCAGCCCATCACACAAATAGTGGTTAAATTTCATATACAAAACAAACCCTCCACATCTCAGCCACGTACGGACAGTTGAAGAATTCCAAAAGTTAATCATTTAAACGTGGCAATCATATGATGTTATAGTAATTTTTTAATATGATTAGGTAAATGTTAAAAAGTAAATAGGTTGACGGATGCATTTATAAATGCAAAGAAGTTATCAACAATAAATCTCACTCATTGATTTTGGAGGACGACTAAGAATATGCCAGCATCTTCAATGCATGACCAGCGGATTAGAATTTAAGACTAGCACAACCGCTAACTCGCAGCTGAATACGTGACTCCAATATAAAATGTTTGTGGTAATTCGTCTGTGGTAATATGAAACGTTTCGCTGCATTAGGTTGATAAATGGAACGTGGCAATTACATATCCTTACATTAATTTTTTAATGTGATTATGTAAATGTTAAAAAGTAAACATGCTAACGGATGCCTTGATAAATGCAATAAAGTTATGAACAATAAATCCAAAATCCATTGATTTTGGAGGACTACTAAGAATATGCCAGCATCTTCAATGCATAGCCATCAGATTAGGGTTTAAGGTTAAATAAGGTTAGAAGATCATTAATTGTGCCCATTATCAATAGGTGTACGCTTTTCTGCGTAATTAAAAATCATTAATTGTGCCCATCTTCAATAGGTATACCAGTGTAATAAAATCTGATCATGTAAAATAAATAATATAATTTGTAAAGTAACAAACTTTCAATATTACCCAAATACCTTTGGATTTTGAATCATAATTCTATTTCCTTATTTTTTAGAAGAAGATATATCTTTAATCAGTTAACGCAATATTTAAAAAAAACAATCAATTTAAATAATAATGTGATCCACACTTTTTTATAAATATATATTTAATTTAATTTTTAATAATATATATAACATTTTGATAATGAAATTAATTTGGAAAGTTTGATTAATTCAAGATAATTTATATTAATAAAAATTTACGTTATATAATAATAATAATAATCTATTTTTAAAGTCATGGCACACCAAATTGGTGTATGAGACCCTTTGTTTATGGGACAAGGGACCCCCTCCATTCAGCGATTTGACTGATAAAATCTACAAAATTAAGGTATTAGTGGTTCAGGTATGAAGAATTAATCAAATTTCCCCTAATGACATATCTTATTTTGTCTACTTATACAAGGAGTATTAATCAGTGTATTCATTGGACTTGAACAAGGCATGTCACGAGTATTAATCTTTTGATTTATATATACCTCTATTGCACATTCACTGGAACTTTTTATATTAATTAAAATCTTCCGATTTTCATTATATATATTTAATTAATGTGCTTATGAAAAACGAAAAACGTGTTATCACACAATAATTAATAATTAATACTAGTTTTTTTTATATCAAGTGATTGTATAAATAAATTCATAATAATTCTACACAATACACATTGATTTCTTATTTCTTAAATTATCATATGTTGTTATTATTTTCGATCAATAGGTAAAGTGCTTTCACTTTTTACTTTTTTAAAGAATAATGTCCAAGGCAAGTACCAGAACTAAAATGCCATTGTTTACTATTAACATAGGGAAAAAGTGTTCAAAATATGTGTCAAAACTAAAATGCCATAGGTTACTATTTACAGTGAAAAAAGTGTTTAAGAATAAATGTGGTTTTGAAATAAAATGCCCTAGTTTACTAGTGACCATGAAAAAAGTGTTTAAGAATAAATGTGGTTTTGAAAGAAAAACATGTAAATAGTAATTTGAAATAAAATGCCCTAGTTTACTAGTGATCATGAAAAAAGTTTTTATGAATAAATGTGGTTTTGAAAGAAAAACATGTAAATAGTAAATAGTGAACTATAAGTAATAATTTTAAATTGTTAAGTTAATTGAAATATGATTGGTACTAGAAATAAGCTTTTGTTTATGGTTGTTTTAAAAGATAATTTTAAGGTTTTTAAGATAACATTATGAGGATAAATTTCCTTACGTTTTTAAAAAGGTGATACTCCTTTATATTTAAATATAATACAAGCATATAAAAAATGTTTGAGAGATGACCAATATTAATCTTAAAATAAATATTCACATACCTTTTTAAAAAGGTGATACTCCTCTATATTTAAATATAATATAAGCATATAAAAAATGTTTGAGAGATGACCAATATTAATCTTAAAATAAATATTCACATGCAAAAGATGCCTAACAAAGGAGCATGCATCTCCAAAAAGAAAATATTTGATCCAGGTGGATATTGGTGGCCACCTATGTACTCATTTTGATATTTTTTAGTTCAACACGTTTCTCTATAATGCTGACATTTCTTTGTAATTGTGGGTTCTCCACTTTCGGGGCTATCCTGAAGCCCTACACAACATATAGGTGTATATTGGTAGTCTCCCACCAATTCCAACTGGCTTAGTTTTGAAGTTTTCATGTCAGTACATATTTCTGTACTTCCAGAGCCATTTTGGGGCTCTAAACAATGTTTTTTTTTCCTTGTTATAGTCAAACTATAAACAAAGTCAAACTTTTACAGTATAATGTTTAGTTCTTGAAAATACCTTTCCAACGGGTTATAACATGCCTAAAACGGAGGTCGTATGAAAAAATTATGACCCCGGGAAGTTGAGGTACCAACTTACCCATCACGACCCACATAACTTTTGTATAAAGTTCATAAAAAGAAAATGGCATTTGTCTTTCAAAGAGGATTGGTATTGGGCTCCCGCAGACCATGAAATTAAAGAAAGACCTGAAAGAAAGAAATGAGACGCACTTAGGAGTCAACCTTTGGTTTTCACAAATCTTGAAACAAAAAATGAAGAATGACTACTCACTAAGAAGGAAAAAAGTTGAAAGAAAAATAAGATGACTACTTGACTTACTATGATGGAATATCATAAGATGTTATTTGTTTGTTGATGTGTCTTTCATAGTTTGTTGGGTTGGAGGTGACATAATTGTATTACTAGCTTATTGTTGATTCATTTCGGTTATTTTAATCAAGGCTTTTCTTAACCATTGTTCAATATACTCCTGGATAGGAGCAACCCTTATCTCTTGGTTAGTCTTGGTTTCAAATAACTCATTTTCTATCTCTTTAAGATAAAAGATGAACTGATGAAACATGTCTTCAATATCTTCATTTTTGTTTAGGTACCAAATAACCACATTTCCACTTCTTCTTCACAATATTCATTTGAGTAGTTAAATTCATTGGCCCAAGAAAGTTCTATAGTTTTAGTATTTTCATAGTTTAAATATTTTTAGAAATTAGTTTATTCTTAGTTTGTTAAGATAATGGTACCTAGATTCTATGTAAATGATACCTATCATACTCATATGATTATATGATTGGTTATTGTTCTAGAATTTAATTTAGAGTTGAGTTATATAAACTAATTTTTTTTTCAAAGTTTTTAGTCATCACCACTCTTTGTAATTTTTCTTTTTTTATTAATAAAATTATATAAGGAAATTTGGTGAAATTTATGATCTCGTGATTTGAAAAGAATCATGGTGATGAGAAGAATATGATAAATATGTTAAGATAAAAACTCCAAAGGTTAAACTTGGTTTCTTTAACAAACAAAACAAAGTCATCAAGGAGATAGAATCAACTCCATACATTCTAGTCTTGGAAACCATGGAAACAACTCGAATCAAACTATGGAAGCAACCCGAATAGATCCTCCAATAGTCTATGCCCCAAGCGTGCTTACAGAGGTCGTGCTTACAGATGTCAATTGAGTTACTACTGAGACCTTCGTATTAGAAGGAACTCTTGCTGCAATAAGCTCTGAACGTTGTTCAAAATATCGCTGCAATAAGCTTTGGACGCTCGCCACTTGATCTAGGCACCGAGGATGCCAACACACTAGATGGTAAATATCATGAATTTTAATTTGATATGGAATTTAACGTGGAATCATTAAAAAGAAAGGGACAAAAGTGTTATATGTCATTAAAGAGAAAGTGGAGACATAAGGACAAAAAATGCTAATTTTATATTTTAAATTTTTTTTTTGTTAAAACCTCTATGCATGCACGGTTTAATAGGATATCACTTTTTTTTTTTTTAATTATTTTTTATTACTTTTGTATAAAATTAAGAAGGTAATAATTTTTTTTTTTGGTGAAGTGTGTTTTGGAAAGTTATATAGTTTATGACATTCAAAAAGAATGAGGGAGGTATAAGGTTAATGGATGTGGGAGGTTTAAGTGGTAAATGGTCGTGGGAATATTTTAATTATTTTTATGTAAAATTGGAGTTATAAGAGTTTATTGGTTAAATTGTTATTATTATTATTATTATTATTATATTTTTATGTAATTGGAGATATAAGGGGTGATATTTTTTTAATTGTGAAGTCCTCTCTAGTTTAAGGGGGGCATATTTTTTTGTAATTGAAGTCTTGAATTTTATTGTTCACTTCAAATGGGGGCATGATAATTTTTTGAGTTAATTTCGAAAGTTTGATCAATTGAAAACAATTGCAATTTGTAATCAAAGTGTTGATAAGAGTCCAGTGAAATACTCTATCATCATCTTTTTCAATGAGGCTATAAGAGAGTCAAGGCCAAGCCCCTATAGCATTCTTTTGCAGTGTGTGCAGTGTCTTTTGTGCATAGTATTATTCATTTGATCGTGTGGAATTGATAATTACTTCTTCATGTCAAAATTGGTAAATTTATTCACCGATTCTGATAAATTGGATGGACCCAAGAACTATAAGACTTGGAGTGGTCACATGCAAAACACCCTAGTTTATAATGAGCTATGGAAAGATGCGTGTAATGGTGATAAACCTCCCATAAAGCGTATTGATGCTAGAGAATTGGAAATATGAGAATTAAAATATGGAAAGGAACTCACAGTTTTAAAATCTTTTGTCACATATTAAATGTTTGTCAACATAGAAAATGTCATTGATGCTTGGAATGCCTGTAAAATCTTAAAAATTATGTTTGATACTCAACCTGAATCAAAACGAGTTGATCTCCACACAAAACTTCTTAAACAAAGTTTAGTTGAAGGGGGTGATGCTATGTATTACATCTCTGGTTTAAAAAATGTACAACTTGAAATAGTCATATGTGGGTTTGTTGATGTGGAAGAAATTTTTATGATTGAGCCATATTGATAATTGGTTTTCCACCCTCTTATAAAAATTTCTTGGAAACTTTACAACTCACATGCAAACTAGAAAAACAAACTTTTTCCTTTCTAAGTGATTTATTGGTACAACATGATAAAACATTTGGTAAAAACAGGACCTTTGGAGAATATGTTCTCTTTACCAATTCAAACAGAGGTGAAATCTCCAGAGGAAGAGAACCTTTAATTAAAGTACTAAAGGAAGAGGCACCTACAATGGAATTACAAGAGGAAGGGGAGGAGAAACATACAATGACAATTCTAGAGGAAGAGGAAGATCCAATAATCCAGAAAATGGTTGAGGTCGTAGTAGAAGCCAAGGAAGAGGGCATAACAATCAAAATCAACAATCTTTTAGGAGATCTGAAGATGGTCCTAACAAAAGAATAAGAAAAAGTGCAGATATGTCTCAAGTAAAGTGCAAAAGATGTCTTCGCATTAGCCATGTGGCATAAGATTCTAGAACAAGGAATGAAAATTTGTCCCAACATAAACAAAATTTTAACTCCAAGTCACATTCTAAGTCAAATACTTCCAATTCAACTAAATATCCAAATAACAAAGATGATGATTATGAATACGTGTTGACAATTAATCAACTGTTGGATTTTTTATAATCAATCGCCATTAAAAAAAATGAGAAAGGATTTTGAAGATGATTGGATACTTGATACAGGAGATACACAACAAATGTGCTATATAAAAGATTATTTTTGGACATATCATGACACAGAAGTCAATCCAATATATTTGGTAGATGACACATCGCATACTCCTCAAGAAAAAGGATCAGTCCACTTCATTCTTTCTAGAATTGGAAAAGTATTACTTTCTAATGTTTGGTATGTTCCATATTTTAAAAAGAATTTATTGTCCTTGGTCCTCATTAGAGAAGGAGGTCATCAAATCATTATGGAGGATGGTTTGATCAAAATCAACTTAGTAAAGAACAACTTCAAGACAATGATGAATGGTTATGAATATGGAATTTTGTTTACGATACAAGGCATAGTTATTCCTTGCAATGAGGACCTTACAACATTAGTGGACTTATCCTTTACCTCATTAAGATCATGGCATTATAGATTTTTCCATTTGAATTTTGAAAGCCTAAGTAAGATTAAATCAGAGGAGATGGTTAAAGGGCTTCCTACCTTCAAAAAGGAAATTGCCAAGTGTGAAGCATGTATAATGGGAAAAAGAAAGAGAGATCCATTTTACCCAAGTACATGGCGAGAAAACATATGTTTGAAATTAATCCATAGTGACAATTGTGGTCCTATGGAATCTTCTTTTAGTGGATGCAAATATTTCATTATTTTCATTGATGATTGTGCACAGATTATTTGGGTATATGTTTTTAAGAACAAATCATAATCCTTTCACAAATTCATACAATTTCAATGCTTAGTTGAAAATGGCTCCACAAAGAAGATTGTCACACTTAGAACATATAATGGAGGAGAATTAAATTCTAATGAATTCAATGATTATTGCAGAAGATATGGAATTAAAAGGAAATTGACAAACTCTTATACTCCACAAAAAATGGACTCACAAAAAGAATGAACACAACTTTAATGGGAATGGCAAGATACGTGCTTCATTTCAAGGAATTAAACACAAAATATTGGGCTGAAGAATCTCATACAACTGTGTATCTAAGGAATAGATCACTCACATCAGCCTTAGATGGAATCACTCCATCTCAAGCTTGGTAAATCATCTTCGATTTTTTGGTTCCACTTGTTATGCCTTAGTTCCTAAAGAAAAAGGACTAAGTTGGAAAATTGTAGTATGAAATGGATGCTTCTTAGTTATTCATATGAAAATAAAGAATATTGTTTGTTATATAATGGAAAATTCCTAATAAGTCAAGATGTTATATTTGATGAAACTAAAATTCAAACTAAAAACGAAATTGAGAATCTCTTAAGTCATTTGGAGAAAAAAGAAACTCAAGGTAAAACAGTTCATCAAGAAAGACCCAACATGAGTGTTTAAGAGTTATATGACTCTTCCGCCAATGATGAATCTTCAATATAGGACTGAACAACTGCAATAACTTCACCACAGAGACAACCTAGTAGACTGAAGTGGTTCACACAATTACTTAAATATGTTCACCTAGATGAGCAAGACAAAACGAGAACTAGAAATTCTAATTCATCTCACTCAAATTTTTCCTTAGTAACTCATGACTCCATTGAACCAACAACTTTTGTAAAAGCAATGAAGCACAAAGACTGGTAGCAATCCATGACATGTGAATATGAATTAGTAACTGTCAATGGAACATGGAAACTAATTGATTGTCCAACAAATGTTAAGCCCATCAACTGCCAATGGGTTTACATAATCAAATAAAAAGAAAATGGTGAAGTTTATAAGTATAACGAAAGACTTTTGGTAAAATAATTTTCTCAAAAAAAAGGCATATATCATGAAGAAACATTTGCACCAACAACCAAGTGGAATACAATCATAATGGTAATCAATTTGACTGCACACCATGGTTGGACACTTCACCAAATGTATGTTAAAAGTTATTTTCTAAATGGAGATTTGAAAGAAGAAGTATCTATGACTCAACCCATAGGATTTGAAGTTGAATGGTAGGAGCAAAAAGTATGCAAATTGATCAAAGCCTTATATGGTTTAAAACAGACACCCAAAGCATGGTATGCCAAAATAGATGAATACCTTAATCATGTTGGTTGTCATCGCAGTGAGTTTGATCATATCTTATATTTTAGGGTGCAAGGAAAGAACTTGGTGATCATTTTTCTACATTTCGATGATTTAATCATTATAGGAAATCATGAAGTCCATATCCAACACGTAAAGCAAGAAATTCACAAAGGATTCAAAATGACTGACTTAGGGCCACTTCGATACTATGTTGGAGTGGAAGTTTCCCAATATACTCATCATATCTTCCTTAATAAAACCAACTATGCAAAAGAATTGTTGAAGAAATTTGGCATGGAGGATTGCAAACCCTCTCTTACACCTATGGAACAAAACTTAAAAATTTCAAAATTTCAAGGGGGGGAATTGGTGAACAACACCATATATAGACAGTTAATTGGAATCCTCATTTAATTGAAAAATAATTGCCCAGATCTTTCATATGTAGTCAATATTATTTCTAGATTTATGCAGGAACCACAAAAAAGACACTAGAATGCAGGAAAAAGGGTCCTTCGGTACAACCATGATACAAAGGATTATGGTCTACTTTATAAGAATAATGATAAATTCACACTTGTTGACTATTCAGATGCATATTTTGTAGGTGATATTAATCATTGAACATCAAATTTAGGTTATTTGATGAATATGGGTTCAACAACAATATCTTGGAGTTGTAAAAATCAGGCTACACTGGTGAATTCTTTAGCATAGGCAGAATACATTTCGGCGTGGGAAGCATCATGATAATTAAGGAATTGTATAAATGGTTGTCTCTTGTTGAGGTAGTTATCATTAGTATAATTTGGGAAATAAATGACTGCGTGACTAAAACTTTTAGTCACGACATGAAAAAATGAATAAATTCTACTATTTTTTTGCAACACAGTTACAAATGACTAAATAGATGACTAATTTGATTGTCGGGAAAAAAAACATCTAAATAATTAGTCACACAAATAACGATGACTAAATAAATGACTAATTTGATTGTCAGGTAAACAAAACTAAATAAATATTAATAGTCACACAATATAATTTGCAAACTTTATGTACACTATAGCTATGTGGATGATTTAAAATATACTAATATAGTATTATAATATTGTTTTTATAATAATTCCTACTATCATTTCACTCCTTTCATGGAATATATGACAAACATTGACAATTAATGTATTTATACTACTCTTTGAAGCGGTTGGGGAATAGGGTTATAATGATCGCATTCATAATTTGATGAGGGCATAGAAGGTGGGAGAATACAATGCTTTTTATAATTTGACGAGGGAGCAGAGAAGGTGGGAAAATACAATGCACTTCAGATAATTATATAGCTAGTCGATGGGCACAAAGGGCATGTGTGCAGTGATAAATATTCGACGGGGCAAAGGGAGGTGTGTTTGGGGTTTTAGGTAATATACAACTAGTCCATGGGCCCAAAGGGAGTAGGTGTAGTGGTAAGTATTCAACGGGGTAGAGGGAGGTGTATTTGGGGTTTCCAGCCTGACCAATATTGCATAGAGGGAGTGGGTGCAGTGTTAAATATTTGACGGGGCAGAGGGAGGTGTAATTGTGGTTTCCTTCCTCACCAATATTGGAGTTTGTGAGTAGTATTGGAGCTGATGAGGTCTAAATTGGAGTTGTAGTCGATCAAAGGAGAGGGGTTTTAGTTAATTTGACCATTGGAGCTTGGAGCCGACCAAAGGAGATATGTTTTAGTTAATTCAAGCATTGGAGGTTGTATAGGTACATAAGAAGTTGCCATGGAGGATAAAAATGTTGTGGAGAGGATGTGGAGAATTATCAAAAGGTGAAGTAAGAATTCAAGTTTGTAGGGGTATTCTGCAGCGAAGTCATAGGTAAATATATTTTTGTTTGCAAACCCTAGATGTATCTTTGTATTTTCTATTTTTGTATTGGGATCTATTCCTTTGAGGATATTTACATTTTCAAACCCTAGATATTTATGTGGATGATGAATTTTCTTTGATACATCCGATATTACTTTATCTTCCACATCTGTCAACTGAAAACTATCATCACTCTTCACCTCGTTAGAAATTGACCAACTTGTTTTAATGGGATGGGTGATTCAGTGCTTGTGAGGGTAATTATGGTGGTTCTGATTTCCAGTTCCTAGGTGAGGTGAGGTGTTGTTTGTGAGAGGTGAGGGGATAAAGGATAAAGGAAAACGAATTAAGTGGCAATTCTAAAGGTGAAATGATTCTTTTGAAAGGTGATTGGAAGGCTTTTGGTTAATGCTGAAAGTCTCTCTGAACTCCCTACCCTTGAGACATCATTTCACCATTATGTATTCCTTTGAAGGCCTCACCCTTAGTAGCCAACATGAGCACTAGAAAGCCTTGACATCTTGTCTTTTGTTCAATGTTGAGACTCTTAAATTTATATCATATTTCTTGTACTTGCACCTTATTTATATCCTCTCTTAGTTAAAGAATCAATTTTTTGATAGACACTTAGTTCTTTCTCTCTCTTCTTTGAATATTGATTGGGTTATTTATTTTTCAATCCCACTTTTTGTGCCTACATTGCATTTATTTTTATATGGAGAGTAAGGAATAAGTTAATATTTGAGGGAGGGATGATCTGCCCATTCCATGTCTTCCATAGGATTATGTATTCCTTTGAAGACCTCATCCTTAGTAGCCAACATGAGCACTAGAAAACTTTGACATCCTCTCTTTTGTTCAGTGTTGAGACTCTTAAATTTATATCATGTTTCTTATACTTTCACATTATAATTTATATATTCTCTTAGTTAAACATTGAATTTTTTTATATTAGACACTTAGTTCTTTCTCTCTCTTCCTTCAATAACGATTGGGGGGTTTCTTTTTCTCTCCCACTTTTCGTGCCTACATTTAATGTATTGTTTTAGTCTAATTGACCTAGTTTTGTGGTCATTCATTGGACATTACTAAAATTATCTTACCTTACCTTATCTTATAAAGACTCAAATTGACATCAATGATTCCAAATAACTATTGCAACACATTTGAGCTTAATGTTTCTAAATGACTATTGCAACACTTGTAAGGAGAAGACATGTAACAAGCTATTTTCAGATGGTATCGTATGAATGTATCATTATATGATGTGTGGATTGACCTATTTATATTTCAAATTGTATGATTGGACGATGCATTGTCTTCATTTGTTATTAGTTATAATTCATTATTTATAAAATTATATATATATTTATGTTTTCTATATATCTTATTTATACGCGAGATAAAATAAATTCCCTATGTTCTCTACCCTAATATACTTTGAAGTTTGATGAATCTCTCTAGTGATTCTCAAAAATTGTGTCCCCATTTTCCTTTCCTTGAATCTTTATGAATATGATACATGCACACAAATAGGTTTGCAATGCATCACTAAAAATATGCAAATAGTTGTAACCCTCAAGAGTAATGAAATAAAGGACTTAATGGCTATGTACTATCATTTCAAAAAATTTATAATTACACGAGACCAAAATTTTACATGAAAGGAGAAAATATGCACTTGGGTCTTAAATCTCACTAAAAAAGTGTCCCACATAAGGATCCCAATACTAAAGAAAGTTCTTCTAAGCACTTTAGTAAGTCCAAATTGCTTGATCGTTTTTACTCTGTAATGAACCTTAAATTTATGGCCTCAAATTTTTTTTGTTGCATATTAATGTTCCCATTTTGATTCACATGACATATAATATGGTTTCCAATTCCAATATTTCATGCCACATACAACAAATATTTTCTATTCTACATAAAATAGTTGTCAAACCCAATTCAATGCTGAGATTTTAGCTTATAATTGATTTCTAAATATAGTTTATCCAAAGATGAATTTCTAATTTAATATTAAGTACTAATATAGATTTTTGATTAATCTAACTTGCAGTACATAGATTCCATATCTACCCAGATGTCTTATGAATGAATTTTTTTTAAATAGGCTTGCATATCACAACAACCCTTTTGTGCGTGCAAGGATGGTAAAAAATTTCATTTGGTTTACTAAGTTGTTATAAATTTTAAACAATTCACACTGTATTATTTTATTTTGATGAATATTAGTTCGAAGGGGATTGTTGTATATTTTTGTTCATGTTCCCATATTTCTAATAGTGGGGGAGGAAGAATGAAAATCCCCCAAGCCCTTCTAAATTCAACTCTCATTGGTCTAAGGATATTGAATTTAGGGATTTGTGTGATAGTAAATGGAAACACATGGACAATAGTTTCGAGGAATATGTTACATTTTAATTTAGTGACAATTTTAAAATTGTAAAAATAAAATTTGTTGAGTGGGCCAAATCCAAACTCAAGGATCCATAAGAGTAGACATGGATAATAGAAGAAGAAATTTCTAACATTTTCAAACCTAACATGAATGGAATTTTCAACGAAGAAGAGATAAGTAACTTAAATCTTTTGGAGCCATGAAAAAAAGTGTTTCTTGACTAGGAAGAATCAAAATGGAGGCAAAAAACTAGAGCAACTTGGGTAGGATGGGGAGATGAAAACACCTTCTTTTTTCACAACTATGAAAAGATGACGAAAATATCAAATTCCATTTGGAGTGTTAAGAATGAGGTGGGAGGGAAATATAATAGGTTTTCTGAGATGGTTGAGGTGAAAAAATTTCATTGCAATAATCTTTTTAAGGAACCTTATAGAGAAAATATTGTTGACATAATTTAAATAACAATGTTTTCCTATTTTTTTAAATCAAGATAATCTTCCACATTTATCAATTGAAAACTACCATAATTTTGCACCTTGTTAGAAATTTACCAGCTTGTTTTCATTGGGTGAGTGATTTGGTGCTTGTGAGGGTAAGACTAGTGGTTTTGATTTCCAGTTCTTAGGTCAGGTGAGGTGTTGTTTTGTCAGAAGTGAGGGGATAAAGGCTAAAAATGAATGGATTAAGTTGAAATTCTTATTTTGAAAGGTGAATGGAAGGATTCTGATTAATGGTGAAAGGCTCTCTCAAGCCCCTACTAGAATGTCTCTATCCCCTCCTTGAAGACTAGCTTTGGCTGGTATATTGACAAATTCAACTCTTCAAAATCCTAATTGATCATGGGTTGGTTGAGGAATAATATTTCAACTCCTAATCTCTTAGATGAATATTGCACTATACATTTCCTATATAGATTTCCTATGCTACTAAACCAACATTTTCAAATACATGGAAGTCATAATTAACTTTCTATGAGTCAAGGTCAACAAATAAATCAGGGTACAATGTATAAAAGATTTCATAGTTTGGGTAATCAAAAATTTCCTTAGCATATCAATCACTTTCTTTCTCAGGTATTGTAATATGTTCCATGATAGTACATACGGTAAACATACACTTGTTATTACATAAATCCAAAATCTAAGTGTTCATGAAAACTAGTCGTACATTCTTGGTTATTGCACAAGATGATTGATCAAGAGACATATGCTTAGTTTGTTAAAAATATTTGTCAAAATAAATGGGTCTATTGTTTTCAATCACCGATTCATTATTTAAATATTCTTTATATAAGAGTTTCATTATGATAGTAGGTGAATAATTTTCCTCTAACTAATCTTCCTCTTGTTGCTCTTCAATTATAATCGATAAGTCAACAGAGACCTCATGTAGAACATGGTTCATGCTTCCAATCTAATATATATCCTCCCATGTATTTATGCTTCTGCATGATCATTACTACTTGTAGAAACAAGGAGACCTCCAGCTAGCTATGCCCATACTTATGAAGGGGTTTGTGGTTACACATAGGGTCCTCTTGGTCATGGATACACTAGGAGGAATAATAACTAGAGACACCATATAATTCTATGTCTGTGTTGGTTGGAAGACCTTGTTTGTGTTGGTTGGAAAAACCTGGTGAGTGATATATCTAATGCATATGTTGTTCTGTTGAAGCTAGTAGATATAAACTAGAATAACAAGTGTGGTCACTTTCTAGCATTCTTCAATATCATAAAAATGGAACTCTGATAGTTTTAGAAAAAAAAATGTAACTCTGATAGTTTTAGTGCATGATAGTTTTAGAAAAAAATCATTTCAAGCTCCTTCAAGTGCCTCCAAAATCATTAATCTACAATAACTTGGCCAAAACTAAGACTGATAATTAGTTGCAGTAAGAACTACATGCTACACAAGACTATCAAAACTGTAGAGGATTTAGATCTGCCATGGCTGATAAACTCCTCCTTCTACGACACCTTTCTCATTTTCTATTGGCTTCTCTGAGCAATGCTTTATTTTCCCAAACTCTCTTCACATCTGGAAAATGAAAACTCATAGACTAGATTAGTTCCTTGTCAATGTTGTTGTTGTTAACAACAACTTAGCTGATTTTGTGCCCTTGTACTATCTAAATTACCCTAGATTTGTTAGTTAACATATCAAATTAATATTAGAATGCAAAACATCAAAGACGAGTCAAAGTAGAAGGTTGACAACGGAATACCATGCATATGATGAGAGAATAGCAGATGAGAATGATATGGACATATGTCTATGTCCATGTAATGATTGTCTTTGTGGAAAGGTGAGAAAAAGAAATTTTATTTATCGACATATTATAAGACATGGGAATAGTGGTGTAAGTCCCAATTTTTTATTGAATCTCTACTCAATAAAACATAACAAATGTGGGTTGCTTTATTTTTGTCCAATACTGAAACTTGATTTTATTTGTGAACTTTGCAAGGACAAGATGAGGCCACCCTTCAACTAAGTCCCATCTTCCAATATTTACTAATGTGCATCCAATGGAATTTGTTTTTCATTTATTTCTCATGGATTAAGATTTGGTTTCGTATTTATTGCTCGATCATTGATGGATCTAGGAATAACCACATTGATCAATTTGCATAGACGAATGCCATCTTTAACTATATCAAAGAGATCATTTGTCATAGGATCAATTGGAAGATATCTTTTCACCACTAGATCATCTCTAAGGTAGCTATTGATATGATAAAAAAAATCCACCTTCTAAGATTCACCAATTGTGTGAAGAAAGGTGGTTGTGGCAGTCTTCATAAATGCAGATGTGTTCTTGGAACCGCTTAATTTTTCATATAGCTATGTCTGCAAATTAAGATAAATCCATAGAAAACCTTTGAAATACACAATATATTTTTCATTGGAATGGTATTCCACCACAACAAATCCTGCCTCCTCCTCGATGAATAACTCCTCAAAAATCTTCCAGTTTAGTCATTCTATAGCTGAAATCCCCAAAAATTAATTCACCCTTCTCCTTCTTCATGGATGCATATTGTTATTTTAAATTTTGAAGCTCTCCATGGGTTAATTTTATTTGAAGCCAAGGATATGAAACCAATACTTCCACATAGCCAACCACTTCTATTATGAAGTGGTAAATAACCCTTTGAAGTACTGTCATCAATAACAATGTTTGAGAAACTGCCAGTTACACTTCCATTTTCACTGTCTGAAATCCATGCATCTTCACTGGTTTGTTTTGTAAGACTCCAAAGAATAATGATTGCAATCAATATAATAAGTATCATTTTAGGATTGATCTCAACAATGTCTTCAGGTAGAAGGAAAATTGATCATCAAAGCTTCCTTTGTACATTGATTATATAGGTTTTATTTATCCTCTTCTCTTCCTCAATCTCTCCTTTTGTGACAATGAACCAGTTCAAAACCCTAGGTTCCAAAGAACTCAATATATTATCAAGATTCCTTTGTTGATTTGGTATTGCAGATGGAAATATATAAATACAAGAGCAATACAAAATAAATAAGTTTGTTTTTATTGAGATGATTTCTGTAGGTAATTACTATAAGATGTAAATGTCCACTCCTATACAGGTGGTATCCCTTTATTTTTGTGGAAATAGAAATAATAGTCCAATTTTGCGTTGAATCTCTACTCAATAAAACATAATAGATGTGGGTTGATTTATTTTTTTCCAAGACTGAAACTTGATTTTGTTTCTGAACCGTGAAAGGACCAGATGAGGCTACCCTTCAACTAAGTCTCATGCTCCTATATTTACTATTGTGCATCCAATTGAATTTGAAGAATTGAGACAAAATATATGATTTTCATTTATTTCTCATGTGTGGAGAGCTTAGAAACTTTGCTAACCAGTGCATCCAAGATGAGAAGGGATTTGGTGAAAGAGGGAGATGAAAAGAGATTATAGCCTCAAAAAAATTTGAAAACAGAGAAGAGGAATATGAGAAACAGTTGGATGCCACAACTAGAGAGTTTTCTAGAATGTTTAAGGATGAATACACCCTGTTCTTGGATACAAAGGAAATAAATAGGGTAGCCTAGTACATAGACAACGGGGCCACGAGTCACATGACAGGTGACCAACTTGCAATTCATGAATTCTCAAGTCAATCTTCAGGAATTGTTAAGTGTGGGGTGCATTCGAGTATGATGGAATTTCATGGAAAAGAGGTAGTATCACTACAACTAGAATCATGCATACTTTTTAGGATACTAGAAGTACTGTACGTACAATGTACGAGAATCAACTTTCTCTCAATATCAGCCTTGAAGAATAAAGGATATGGGTCATGATTCTTTGGCTACAATGTACACATCCATTCAGTTAAAATTCAAGAACTAGGACCACCTGTAAAGATAGGAATAAGTGAATATGGGTTATATAAAGTGTGGGGACAAATTGTTTACAGACTCACAGAAGAAAGCAATGAGTCTGCAAGTCAAAATGTAAGAGAACATGAGGTTCTTCTTAGTAGACCCACATGGTGGGAATGGACTCAATTGGATGAATGTAATGTCCCCCACCTCTTGATGAAGAGGTTTGGAGAGACTCCGTAGTCTAGCTATCCCCACTAGACTATAGTCTCATGCATCATGGGGACAAAGTCAACCAGAAGACACTTCCTAAGCACAATGTTATATTACTGAGTTGATTTTGTGGGAAAAAGGGTAACTCAACGAAAGAAAACAAAAGGTGGAGTTAAGCTAGGAGTTAAACCTAGGAATTAATTAACTCAACAAAAGAATAGACTAGAGGTATAAAAGAAAGGAATGGTGCACTTCTAAGGCATTCTGGATTATTATCATATTTTGCATTGGAGCTCTTGAGCATAAACAATTTTCAGGGTTTTTTGACTAAAACCCTAGAGATCAACTCAATGGTGAAAGATCCCACCTTTCTTGATCCAAGCTTGGTCCTGGAGGTGAAACAATCCTCCCACACAATTATACAGTGTTACAAGGGTCATATATATTGGCAGAGGCAGGCTAGTGTGCAACCTAGGGGGTTTCCAGTAGGAGGGCACACCACATTGTGAAGATCAGTTCGATCTGAAGTAAGGAGGAAGATTTTTTGCAAAGAAACATCTGAGTTTTCTTCATATGGTCCAAGGCATCATTTCTAGTCTATTCAGGAGGAGGTTTTCCCAGCACATTATTTCCTGGAGCTTGGCATGACTTGAAGGAAAGAGGGGAACACTGCAGAAGGAGGTTTTTAGCATTTGGTGTTCCATATATTCATGGATCATATTGAAACTTCACCAGCTAGATTTTCTTGGCCCGGTCTATCATTCTGGTGAATTTTGTAGTAGTTGGAGGCTTCTAGATATGATGTTGAAATATTGGAGATTAAATCAACTAGGGGGGTGCAAACCAATTGAGGGTCTGCTCATTTGGAGAGAAATAAATTCACCCTTCAATTTGATACTTTCCCAGGGGGTTCGATTATCCTGATCTACATTCTAGGGAAGTTTTGAGGCATTTGGAGCACAAGAAGTGGAGGGAAAAAACTTAAGGGGTCTGCAACTACTAGGACAGTGCGCAACTCAGCTAGTTGGAGGGTTTTGGAACTATATTGGTTTAGGGTCTGATCTCCTCAGTATTCTCTTACAACTATTGGCCTTTGAATGCTTGGATATTCTCTTCATAGGGCCTTTGGAAGGCTATTATTGTAGCAAGATGCATCCCATTTTGGATATTATTGGGGTTTTCTTCCAAATCTCCAGATCTCTTGTTACAAGGATCT
The DNA here is from genome assembly GCA_009831015.1 of Picea engelmannii. Lineage (NCBI taxonomy): Eukaryota > Viridiplantae > Streptophyta > Pinopsida > Pinales > Pinaceae > Picea > Picea engelmannii. Next base: position 1,176,665 of record ML776847.1, on the reverse strand, counting down.
ATCTATTATCTAAATAAAGGTCATATCTGACATCATTGGTTCTATATTGGTGTTCCTTATTGAATCTTGTATTGTTTATGGTATATGCTTCATATCTATTATTTCATTGCTTAATCATCATCACATAAACCCTAATGCACAACTCCATGAGTAAACCTGCAAACACATAAGAAAACACAAACAAACAGTGAGTAGTTAGTGTTCCAAGCAAAAAAATTGGCTTGGGAACATTACAGTGGTATCAGAGTGTTGATACTCCCAGCCAGTGGGCATTAGCGCATGTAGTATTTCAGTGGTATTTACATGAGAAGAAGTAGGAAGAAGATAGGTGAAATAGAGGCAGAGATGGAGGGTTCAGGTGAGGATAGTGAGCCACAAGCTCTATCAGGTTTTGCAAACGATTTACAATACTCCATAAATCAGACAGAAAGTGCACTTGTGCACCATCTACAAGAGAACGAGGAAGCAATGTGCATGGGATAGTTTGAAATGAGGGAAACTATGGAAAGAGTAAATGCCAACCAGGAGAGGTTTGCGCAACTCCTATTACATATGACCCATGTAGGAAAGGGACCAAAAAGTTATGAAAAAAAGGAATCTAGTGGGTCTCATGGGGGAACTAGACCTCATCAGGATCCTATCTCTCACTATCACACTGAGGGAAAGAGTTATGGAGGTGGATATCCTCATGGTCCAACCCACAGTAGGATCACTCCTAGGCCCTACCTATCCAAATTCCTGGATATCCAACCACAACACAAATATGAGGATGAAATTGAGGACAACTTTGGGTAGTATGCTAGGGAGTATCACACCTTGAGTGCAGGGTTCCAGAGGCAATTCACGTTGGATCAATATTTTGGAATCAATTTCAGGGGTAAGCCAAAATAGTATCAAAGGCCTAACTATGAATTGGAGCATAGGGAAGGAAAGATGGAAATCCCCTACTTTGATGGATCTTCCAAGGTGACTGCGCAAGCATGGGTGTAAAAACTTGATACCTACCTACAACTTAACCCATGAGAGAGATGGATTCCATCAAGTTTTCCACCATGTACTTCGAGGGAAAGGCTCATGATTGGTGGTACCATGGGTTGACTACACTGGGTCACAATTAGATCACATCTTATATAGAGTTTACACAAAGGCTCATTGACAGGTTTGACCAGGGAGATCCAGAGCTACCTTTTAGGGAACTCACCCAACTTAGACAGACGGGATCACCAGAGGTATACATAGAAGTATCAGAGGAAAAAAATTATGGCACAGGATGTGTCTCAAGCGATACTTATGGTTCTCTTCACATAATGGTTGATGGAGCCCTTGAGGGGTTCGGTCAAGGATTTTAAGCTTGCCAACTTGCATGATGCGGTATGGAATAATTGAGACTTGGGATCAGTAGAAAAGATGATATTTACCCCTAGACCTCCTCTAAATGAAGGGGTTAGAGACAAAAGACCTCCTATGAACCAAGGAGGGAGATACCAAAGGGGGTTTGACCGAGGAAGAGGTAGGATGGATGAGCCCACTAGGAGAGAATTGAGAAGGAAGCAATTGTGCTTCACCTGCAAAGAGCCTAGGGATCCAACACACAAATGCATGGGAAAGGGAAAGTCTCACTACATTGAGGTGATATTGAATGATGAGGAGGAGGAATATTTTGGCCATCTACAAAACATAGAGGCAGAGATCACACGACACACATAAGAGGAGGATGCAAGTCACGACCTTGCAGCAGATGAAAATGTGACACTAGCATCCATCAGCGGGGTACCTAAATTCAACACTTTCAGGATGAGATGGGTGCTACAAGGGAAGAAGATATCAGTTCTCATTGATGGGGGTGATTCACACAACTTCATGGATTCATTCCTACTGCAAAGGAGACACATACCTACAACTAAGATTGAGGGGTTTCATGTGGAGGTCGCAAGGGGCCGCACCATGACTTGTGACAAATACATTCCAAGAATGAAGCTTACATTGGGTAGGAATGATTTGGCACAAGATTTATATGTTATGGACCTTCCAGACACCAACATCCTCCTTGGAGTACAATGGCTTAGTACATTGGGGCCAATCACTACAAATTACAAGACCATGGAAATGTCTTTTACAGATGAAAATGGGAAAAAGGGGGTTCTCAGGGGCATGGTAGGAAACACATCGAGAGTGGTGATATAAAAGTGCATGGAGTGTAAATGTGTTGAACCTGCATAGAATAGATCTAGCTATAAAATACCACACACATTTGCAGAGAGAAATTGAGAAAGAAGAAGCAAGAGAGAAAGAATGGAAGAATTCTCATTAACCATATTCCACACTCAAAGAGTGAATAATTTACAATAGATATAGGATACAAGAGTAAATAATGATCCATAGTGGTGGTATAGAGTGATCTGGACACACACCAACAGTTACGGGGGTGAACTGCCACCTAGTCTAGTCTCTTAGGTAGTTACAAGAGTGAACTGCCACGTAGCTGAGTTAACTAGTCAACTAGTCTTCAGTTGACTGACTGAACAGAGAGTAGTGAGGAGTTAACTCAGGAAATCAAGGGTAATGCACCAGTTTGGTGTTGATCCCAAGGAAAATGTGCATTAGCTGGTGATGATCCTAATGTTGCATGGTGACAAAACCAATGCAGCATCTAAACTCAACTGACCTAGTCAAACTAAAGTGTCAACTAAAAGAGAATATTCTTTAGGTGGAATATTCTCCTCCTAAAATACAGGAGATTGAATAATGACTAATTATGACTAATAAACAAGGAAAAACCTTATGAAAAAGAAATCCTAGGTGTGTGTAAAGTAACTGCAACACCCTCCCTGAACACCACTATGGTGAAAATAAAGAATGGGTCCCAACAACGAGGCCATGTTAGGTACCCAAATACAAAAGATACACTGAAATAAAGTGAGGAGAGAGGGAAAACCTCATGGGAAAAAATCCCCTCAAGGTACATTGTATGTGTAAAAAAATGAGAAGGAACAAAAAACAGTTGCTAAGCAACCTTGTCCTTCACTCCAAGAAGACCTCACAACTGTGTAACCTTGTGCTCGTTGAATATTTTGTTGAAGATGTAGATGTCTGCACGAATATGATAAAGTAGATGCATCATTGATATGTCCACACATATCCAGTTTCTTTTCTTGTAATGAAGAATATCCAAATAAATTTTGGATGAAACTTTGAAAACCGTGTGGTCGTTTCCAGAAAAATGTTGAAATTTTGTTGATTTTAAAATGATCATAACTTCACTTCCTAGACTTCATTTCGGAGGATTTCTTTTTTGAAATTGGATATTTTCCCGAGAGGAATTCAAATATTCAATTTTTTTCTACAAATTGTGCTCGCAAAATATCATAATTGATTCTGATGGGCGCAACTGTCTTTTTGTCTCCTGAGATGCATGCATTATGCATGGAAAATTATCTGCATGTGAACCCTGAGATGCATGTCATATATCTTCCACATGAAATTCACAAAAAAAATATGAAATGGAGTAGACATCATCTTCAATTAACGGGATACAAATTTGTGCAAAAACTTTTGTAGAAGACTCTTCATAATAAGAGACTTGATCTTTTGATGGCTTCTCTTCTGACTCTATCTGTTCAACCTCCTGCATGAAATATTCACAATATTCTTTATTCCCGAATAGAACCTCCAATATGGTCCATAATTCATTTGGAGTTGATTCTTGTGAGTCATCATATACTTGGTGGAGAATTTCTGGAGAAATAGACAAGAAGATAAATCCTATGGCCATATCTTGTATATTGAGAAAATTGTTTTTCTCGTTAGAAGAATTAGGATCTACTTCCATTTCCATAGTTATTTGGTACAAGCCTCTACATCTGAGAAAAACTAGAATTTTTTGCTTCCATTACAAATAGTTATGAGGCATGAGAAGTATTTTTGGTGAATAATCCATCTTTTTGTTGTCTTCAATCTTTTGTACCTGCAAAAATTTTTGGTGTAGATTTTGCTTAGTAGTCCATCAGCTCTGATACCATGTAAATGTGTTGAACCTACACATAATAGATCTATCTATAAAATACCACACACATTTGCAAAGAGAAATTGATAAAGAAGAAGCAAGAGAGAAAGAATGGAAGAATTGTCATTAACCGTATTCCACACTCAAAGAGTGAATAATTTACAATAGATATAGGATGCAAGAGTAAATAATGATCCATAGTGGTGGTATAGAGTGATCTGGACACACACCAACAGTTACGGGGGTGATCTGCCACCTAGTCTAGTCTCTTAGGTAGTTACAAGAGTGAACTTCCACGTAGCTGAGTTAACTAGTCAACTAGTCTTCAGTTGACTGACTGAACAGAGAGTAGTGAGGAGTTAACTCAGGAAATCAAGGGTAATGCACCAGTTTGGTGTTGATCCCAAGGAAAATGTGCATTAGCTGGTGATGATCCTAATTTTGCATGGTGACAAAACCAATGCAGCATCTAAACTGAACTGACCTAGTCAAACTAAAGTATCAACTAAAAGAGAATATTCTTTAGGTGGAATATTCTCCTCCTAAAATACAGGAGATTGGATAATGACTAATTATGACTAATAAATAAGGAAAAACCTTATGAAAAAGAAATCCTAGGTGTGTGTGAAGTAACTCCAACATGGAGGCCATATTCAGGAGGGAATACATTGCTTATGCAACATAGTGTAGAATATCAGTTAGGGTGGATAAGACGGGGGGAACTCACTTCTCACCAGAAATCCAAAGAATCATTGATAGGAACAACAAGGTCTTTGGTCTCATACCACCAGGAGCACCACCAGATAGCGGGTTTGAGAACATCATAGAGTTGGAGGAGGGTGCAAAACCTATCATCACCACTCCCTACAGGCACCCCAAGAAGTATAAATATGAGATTGAGAAGGCCATTAAATAATTATTAGACATGGGCCACATTAGGCCAAGTTCCAGTTCCTTTGAATCTTCAGTGGTATTGGTGAAAAAAAAGGATGGGACAATGAACAAGTGTATTGACTACAGGGATTTAAATAAGAATACAATAAAAAATAGATACCCCATCTTAAGGATTGATGAGATATCCGATGAGCTCCATGAGGATGTATACTTCACAAAGATCCAATTGCGCTCTGGATATCATCAGATAAAGATGAGGGAGCAAGATATCTCCAAGACTGCTTTCCGATGTCATTATGGACACTATGATTTCTTGGAAATGCCTTTTGGGCTGACTAATGCGCCAGCTACCTTCCAATATTGCATGAATAATTTGTTCAAAAAGAAACTAAGGAAGTTCCTCTTGGTATTCTTTGATGACTTTTTGATCTATAGAAAAACTAAGGAGGAGAACCTTCAACATGTAGAGCATATTTTGGCTATCATGGAAGAGAAATCCTTATATGCTAAGGAATCCAAATATGAGTTTGGAATGAAAGAGGTCCTTTATTTAGGGCACATCATTGGAGTGAAGGGCGTACAGGTACACCAAGAGAAGATACAAGCTATACTTGACTGGCCCACACCTAAGACACTCACATAATTGAAGGAATTTTTAGGCATCTGTTGCTATTACATGAGGTTTGTCAAGGGCTTCTCTCAACTTTGTGCACCTTTGACCGATTTGACCAATAAAGGGGCATTCAAGTGGAGCCGAGAAGCACAATTGAATTTTGAAAAAATGAAGAAGTTGATGAGTAAGTGTCCAGTATTAGCCCTACCAAATTTCACACAACATTTCACAGTAGAGTGTGATGCCTCAGGGGAAGGCAATGGGGAAGTACTTATGTAGAATAGGCACCCCAATGTTTATGAAAGACGAAAATTGAGAGGTCCTGAGCTCCTCAACACCATCTATGACAAAGATATTCTAGCCATCATGCATGCATTGGCTAAGTTCAGGAAATATTTGGTTGGGGGAAAATTCATCGTGAGGACAGATCACAACAGACCCAAGTACTTCCTAGATCAGAAGGACTTAAATGAGAGGAAACAAAAGTGGGTGAGAAAAATCCAGGCTTATGAATTTGACATTGAGTTTGTCAAAAGGAATAATAATGTGGTGGAAGATTCCTTATCTAGAAGACCATCAGTTTATGCCATGACCAACATATCAATGGACTGGAAGGACCACCTTTTGGTGGAATACTCAAAAAATAGATTTTCATGCGACGTGATGGATGGACAAGTACTATATGAAAACTTTAGAATCATGGATGACATCATATACTACAAGGGCCAAATTTTATTGGTCCCCGAGTCAACCTTTAAGGCCAAAGTGCTACAAGCATTCCATGATTCGCCAATAGTAGGGCATCAAGGGTTCATCAAGACATACATGCAAATACGAGAGAGATTCACTTGGAAGGGATTGAAAGAAGATGTGATGCGCCACATCAAGGAGTGCACCACTTGTCAGGTAAACAAAAATGAAAACACTCACCCAACAAGATTACTACAACCACTTCCCATCCTTGAGCACAAATGGGAAATCATATCTATGGATTTCATCACAGAGTTTCCCAAGGCTCACAGAAAAGATTGCATTTTCGTGGTAGTAGACAGGTTAACTAAGTTTGCACACTTTTTCTCCATTTCCACAGACTACAATGAAACACAAGATGTAGATATGTTCTTCCAGGAGGTCTTCAGATTGCATGGTTTTCCCAAAACCATTTTGAGTGATAGGAACAACAGGTTTATGAACACATTTTAGCAGGAACTCTTTGGGTTGGTAGGTATGTCCTTAACACCTAGTAGCAGCTATCATCCTCAAACATATGGCCAAACAAAGATAGTCAACAAATGGGTTGAAGGATACCTCAGGAATTATCTGGCAGGGCAACAAAAGACATGGGTTAAATGGATTCACTTGGGGGAATATTGCTACAACACCACCCATCATATGTCTATTGGTATGCCACCATTGTAACGACCCTTGATTATTAATTATAATTAATTAATAATATAATCCTAAAAATTGTTTATTATATAATATTAACAAAATTAATTATCATTAATTAATTGTTCATAATTGTCAATGGTTATTTAATTATTAATCAACTCTTTAATTATGTGAGTAAAGAATTAATAGGGTTGATAATCTAAATTATTAAAACTTACGTATATAAGTGGGATAACAAACATTAAATAAAATATATGGAGCATTAAATAAATGGATAAGGTATTTAATTAATGGAATATGATACAAAGTGGATTGCGTATACAACAAGGGATAAAATAAGAATCCCGAGAAGATAAAAGAATTAATGGGAATGGATAAGGGTAATAAAGGAGTTAGGTGAGGAGGTAAATGCGGGGGGAAGGCGGTGAAGGAGGAATAAGGGGGGGGAAAGAGTTGGAAGGAGGAATCATTCTACGGGAAGTTGGCCATGAGTTTGGAGAGCTCTSAGTATGGCAGAGAGCCGAGAGGGGCTGTGAGATTGGTGTGCTCAGATTGAGGCACAGGATTTGCTGGTTGTGACATATTCATCAGGCAGGCACCGAGTTGCTAGAGGTTTTGGGCTCGGAGGGCCAGGATATCCGTAGATATCCTGGAGCTAGGTCGTTTTCCTAGTTGGCAGGGTGGACAATAGTTTTGGGCAATTTTTCTGTGTTTGCAACAGTACTGGACATTCAGCAGGTAGCAGGAGAGTAGCAGTAGCAAGGCAGCTGACAACGGAACTTAGCATCAGAACGAGGTAGCCTGTTAAATTATGCATTTATTTTATTCTTCTATGAAGTCTTTAATATTTGATGAATCTAAATTCCTGAAGTTGCTGGTATGAATATCAATATCATACTCCGGCCACGCTTAGCCTGCACACAAAACATAGAAACTTTAAATATATATATATATATATATATATATATATATATATATATATATATATATATATATAAATAAATGGTCGAGAGAACCTATCTCTTCTAGATTTTTAACAATATTCTTTTCAATTTTCAAGAAGTTTAAATAATCGGCATCTACGAAAGAAAGTAGATGGGTTTTCCAATTTAATTTTTTTTTTCTTTTTTTTCAGTTTTAAAATAGAAGTTTATTCTTTTCTCCTTTTAGTTTCAAAGTAAAAGTTTAAATAATCAGCATCAAACAAAGAAAATAGATCGCTGAGAAAACCTAATATTTCCAAATTTACATATTAAAGAATCTTTTACTTTTTAATTTTGGGGTAACCGTTTAAATAATCGCCCTTAAGCAAAGGAAAAAAAGGAAAATAGATGGGTGAGAGAACCTATTATTTCTGGATCTTCACTGGATTTTCACTAGATGGGTGAGAGAACATCAAGCTATTTTCTGTGATGGCAGAGTAATGAATATAACAAGTAGAGGTCTCGTGCAAGGGATAACATATTATGGGAGGATACTCGTGGAGTTTCACAAACAGAAGTAATGCTATTTAGAATCGGGAGATCTATGTGCAAAAACAATTTGTGAAATCGATGTTTCGGATAAAACTCCGTAATCCATCACGAGGATACGATATCTTATGTGGATTGCATACAGTGCATGCCTCTTAAATAGGCTCTATGTTGGAATGACAAAAGAGGTTTTCATTATAATCTAACATTGAAGACTCTGAAAATCTACACGACCATCCATGAGTTTTTTTTTTTTTAATTCAACCAAAAGAAATTATTCAACTAAATGAAAAAAAAAAGTTGTATAGTCCTAACCCCAATCAACTCCAACTCGGGCCAAGACAGACAGAGTTTATCTTGCCTACCAACCCTAGATATAGTTTATCAGGGTACCAATGTGTAAGAGAAATAGTGCTAAGTTTCGTCAACTTGACACATTGATACGATGTAAGCCGTACTGCTATGTTAGCGTTGTACTACCAGTAAAGAGGTGCAACATGGCAATATGGTCTTGCCAGGCTCGGCCATACCCGACGCAATGCCTGCTTGCGGGTTAGATGGATTCTATGGAGGCATCCGGAAATTGTACAGCGAAGATGAGATCTATGCATGATTAGAGTTGTGGCCAAAACAATCTCTCACTAAGCGAAGATGAGATCTCTGCATGGTTAGAGTTGTGGCCAAAACAATTTCTCCAATAGTGAACTGTAACAATTCTTATACAAAATTAATTTTGAGATTCCTATCTGTCATTTCAAGATTACAACAAGATTATCATTTCAAGATTACAACAAGATTATTCTATGATTAGTATGTGTATGGAAGGTTGATGCCATTTAGTTTGAGTATATTCGCTTTTGCATTGGAAGCACTGGTGGGAATTAATAATCATAAAATAACTTGAATCTCAAAATTTTGAGGTTTGTTGTACCTAACTGATTGCGATTATTGGTTGAAATAGTTTTGTATGGACTCTTGAATTAGGACAGCCATCTGCGAAATCCTTCAGCTAGATTCAGAGATACTAAGATAGTTTGACCTACATACAAATCGATGGCCACCGAAATAAAGTTTAGCTTAACTTAGAGCGGTGGAAACTGACCTTAAAATTCAAACGAACTATTTCCTCTATTCTTTTTAGAGCTTTAGTTAAAAACCAAACTTCATCTGAAATATGTTTTTCCTTTCAGCTATCTCAAGATTAAATTCTCTAATCAATAAAGGTAGGGGATAAATAGACGTGAGTCATTATGATTGATCATTGTTCAGAAATAAATGAAACAGAAACAGAAACGCCAGCATAAAAAAATGAAATCGGTCTAAATAAAAATGAAATCAGACTAAATAAAATACGAAATCCGCTTCAGATTGAGAAAACACGAATCTGTCAAACAGAAAAAGGAAATCGGTCTAAATAAAGAAGAAAAACGGCCAAAATGAATGGAAACCCGCCAAAATAACAAAAATAGCTACAACGAACATGAAATCTGCCTATATTATAGAAAAGACATCAGATAAATACGAATTCTGGCTACATATATAAGAAATTCACCTAAATACATTAGAAAACTAGGAAAATAGCGGGTGAAGGGGTTGAATCGAGACTCAAGAAAAACTCATCTCCTTACCCAAATTACATAAACGTGTGCTATATTCACATTAATTACCATGGTGTGTTCGGTCTGGGTGTCGCAGCCAATAATTGAGCGTTCTTCCAGCGAGCAACAGAAACTCTCTTGGCCTCCGCCAAACTGAAGTACTTAGGAACATTTCCCACCGTTGAAACGAAGGATGAAGAAGGTTGAATACTGTCTCTGGAAACACCCACGATGCTTACACTAGGATTCAAACTCCGAATCTGAACTTGTTGCAACTAGGGGTGGCTCATAACCCCCACAATTCTCGGTGTGGAAGAGGGCGGCCAGGTTGTTAACTTGGCGAGGGAAGGATTGCATCTCCTGGATAGATTGATGATGAAAGCCATCATTATTCTTAATCTTCCTCACATTGAACGCATCCTCTGCCAAAACCAGAAGGCGAAGCCAAAGATAGCAGTAGAAGGTGAGTGAGAATGCCTTCTAGATTTGAGCCACACAAGATTACACGAGTCATGCATGCGAACGCCTTCCAGAGTTGAGCCACACAATATTACACGAGTCATGCATGCGAACACAATGCATGCCACCCGCCAAGCCCGTTCCCATTTATTTTATGGTTTAAATCGTAAAATTTTATTTATTTTATTATTTTATTTGCTATAATTATATAAAAGAAAAAAAAGGGGGGAGTGTCAAAATAATTTTTTTATTAATGTTATTTAAATTTTAAATTAAATTAAGATAAATT
>ML776847.1:1131253-1155822 GCA_009831015.1 Picea engelmannii | reverse complement strand
GTATATTAATATTAATGGATCTTTTATTATGATTTTAATATGGTGTATTTGTGGACTTTGATATTTTTTAATATGTGTGTGAGAGAGAGAGAGAGATCATTTTGCATTTCATCTAAATTGCAATATTATATGTTTTAATTTGATTTTATGTACATTCAATTGTTTGAATGTACATTGTTCATGGATATTATATTACAGTGTCTTTGCATACTTGGAAACTCTTAGTCACAATAGTGTACTACTTTTAAATTTTTTTATTATATATATGGTCATCTTGCAGTTCATTTAAATTGCAATATTATATGTTTTAATTTGATTTTATGTCAGATTACTTTAGTTTTTTATCACGATCATGTTATAATCAATCTTTTATCTTTTATTTAATGTTTTAATTAAGGTTTAATACTAAGTTATTTAATGTTTTAATTTAAGTTTAGTAATATATTTATTTTGCATTACACAAGTAATTTATGGTAAATAATAAATTATTCATATCATTATATAATTGGACTTTTACTACTAAACTTGTAGTTAATATAATGATTATGCAACTAATAAAGACTATATCAATACACTATCTATTTACATAAATCAATGAATAAAAATGACTAAATATACTACTAGTTGACGGCAATAAGTCATGCAAATGACTACATTTACTACTTGTTCATGACAATAAATGACTACCACAACTAAATAAATGACCAGTGAATGAAAATCAATGACTATAACAATGACTAAATATACTACCAATGGATGGCAATTAGAGAATAAAAATGACTAAATAGACTACTAGTTGACGGAAAATGTTGATTACAATGACTAAATACACTACGAGTTGATGGAAATAATTGATACAAATGACTAAATTTACTACTTGTTGACCACAATAATGGACTGCCACAACCAAATAAATGACTAGTGAAAAACAATTAATGACTAAAACAATGCCTAAAGTTACCACCAAAACTATCAACCAAAACAACCAATAAATGACTAAAATGTTTTAGTCATATATTTGGTCGCGTTATATATGTCCGAAAATATACTACTAGGAGTTACGTGACTAAACTTAGTCACTTATATGCAATTTTTGGTCATTTGTTTAGTCATAAATTTGTCTTTTTCTACTAGTGTATGGATATATTTGTACATTTGTGTCTCCGATGTGTGCAACAGAGTATTTATTGTAGTGTAACCCTGTGAAGAATATAATCCTCTTAATGAAAATATTGCAAGGAATAAACCTTATTTGGAAGAATGGTGGCAGAGGTACCCTTGAACTTAGAGGGGTCTCTATGAAGTTTAGATAGCTTTAAGCTATGTCAAAACCTTCTTGTTTCAATGAAACTCCTCGAGACAATGTAAAATCTGCACTGAGATAGGTGGAGAATTCCTCAGTAGTTTCTTAAGTAGCGTGAAGGCCAAGAAGGCCTGGTAAAAATAATGGAAAAGACTTAGAAGAAAACCAAGACCTGTTAAGTCTTCAAACATACTACTAAACCTGAGAAAACCATGTGTTTTTCTTCGAAAGGATCGCAACCATCAATTTAATGCAATGATTTGACCCTTACCGTAGATTGGGAAACAAACTATTGGAACGCTCCAAGTGAAATCTTGAATAGGGACTCCGATGGGATAGATCCGAGCCAATAGGATTCATTATATCCATTGGATAAATTTCTCGATGAATATTGGAATGTTGATGTCAGTCATAATTTGGTCGGGGTGTGGTCGTCGTAGTGGTCAAGCACAAGGATGCAGTGGAGGCATTCCAATGAGGTTGGATCTAAGAGGTAATATGGATCATTGGATCCCTTGGCGATGAGTATCATCGAAGAAGGACGGTTGGAGTAGCCATGGATTCCCAAAGTGGAGGGACTTCGAGGAGGAATTTGGTTCTTTGATTGAGGAGGAGGAAAGAGACCTTAGCCATAGATCTGCATTTAACCTCAAGAGGGAATTTAGCGGCTGGTGTCTCGATAGGGAAAGGTTCCAGGGAAAGGTTCATACCTTCCCTCATAAGCTAGGAGTGGAGGAGGATGATGTCACCCAACCAATGCATAGGGGACAAGTATCATTACTTGAATGGAAAAGACAAGTGTTCAATGATGACGTGTACACCACGTTGGTCCGAGGGAGGTCCATGTGTCAAGTGGTTAATGCACCATGTGTCATGGTGATTTGACATTTTCAGGAAGTGGTTCATGTTGCAATATGAGTGCCATGTGTCATGCCAGGTGGCAGGTACATGGTGGAAATCATGGTAGAGGTGGCAGTTGAAGCATGAATCTGATGGAGAAAACTTCGATGACAATGGAATTTACCAAGTGAATTTGAGAAATCGATTTGGAGGGATAATGGGCCAGGTGGCAAGCACCACATCAATTCCGCATCAGAAGGAATAAGTGATAGGGAGCCACATGGATGTCACATGGCAGTGAGGTGGATTTTGACCAATGAGGGCCTAAAATACTTTAGAAGGCTATAAATTTTGATCCATGGCCCAATTTTGAGTATAATGGAAGTTGTTGATGAGGAGAAGACAATGGTGCCCTAAAGAAGAGGCTTTGTGATATTTTAGGAAAATCAAAATTTTAATACCCCACCCCTTAAAAAGGTACTTAGGGGGTTGGGTGTCTTACAAAATCATTAGTCTCCACTTATGACTTGCCCTTGTTATCATGGTTGCATGTGAATTGATCACACACCACACACGTTTAGGGTTTTGAATTATGTTCCCTACAGAAATACACAATGACGCTCATCTTCCCAATACTCAGATATGTTGAGTTACAAAGGTTCGTTGTTCACATAGTGTCATGCCACAACTGGGAGGCATATAAAATGTAAGTTTTATGCTCTTTCATTCTCATCCATTAATGTCGAATACTAAAAGGAAGAGATTTCCAATGATTGGGATTGTAAGTTGAACATGTATAGACACGTTTCCCTGGCGAAAAGGAATTTATGGAAATATACCAAGATCTTTCATGCATATGACAAAGTATTTTCTAATCCAATTGATATGGTTTGATTTTTGCTATTTTTCTTTCTTTCATCGTTTATTTTTTCCCCTTTTCATTTATATCTCGGAAATGATTTGTAAGTCCGTTCTGTTTGAGCTCTAGAGGGTTATAGGTACGATTTTCTTTAATGGTAAACATGGAGGCATTGTCGAGGCCCTTCCGGGGTTTGCAATGTTTTGTGTGTTTCCTGTGTTAGATGTGTTTTGTTGGGCGTTTCTCGATTTCTTTGCAATGATCATCAACCATTGATTCTCTTGGAGGATTTTTGTTCGACTGGTGGTATTTTTTCTGTGACATCTTCATTTCTCAGACCAATGAAAAACACTTGAAAGTTGTCGCATATTACATTGAGGTAATCCACACTCTTTTTCAATCATACTCTATCAATTCAAACGGAAAATTTCTAATGATAGGTTATAGTGGGTTAGGTTGGGATAGGCATATAATAATAACTATGCATGTGAGAGGGCCCATTATAATGATAGGTTAGTCAGGGTAGCAATGTTTTGATGTCCATTTGCATATTTGGATGCCTCTCATAGAGATTCTTCCCCTTCTATTTATGTGTGCGTAGAACCTCCTACATACGTTTCCATATGTGTTTTGGACTAAATAATGATAGATTCTATTTCTTCGTATGCATCATTCAATCTCGAGAGGATTATACTAAATGAACCATTGAGTGTTCTGCTACTTCCTTATAATTTTCCCTAATAATCAATTGTTCAAATACACCCAAATATATATAAAAAATATGGTTGAAAGGAATGTTAAATGTGATCTTTCATGGAAAAGTTTAGGAGCAACACTTGACTAAAGAACTACTCATCTATCTTATGGGATTTGGCCACATGTGGCCACTATATCACACTCATTATTAATGGTCACCTACATTAAAAAATAACATGCCTTTCCACACTCATTTCCTACTTAATTGTCACACTCAAAAACAACTTTCCAATTCATTCTATGATTTTTGGCAGTTTAATGCACATTAAACATTTCTAGATTTTGAAGGTGCCCTTACCTATGAAGGTGCATAATAACACAATAAGAATATAAAGTTGTTCCCTTAACTATTGAAGGTGCATGTAAATACATCCTCCAGTGGTTATAAATAACACAATAGGAATATAAAGCTGAACATTAAATCATCACTTGTTCTTACATTGTGAGCGTCTAGGTTGTGTACTAAGATATTTTGCACAGTTTGGAATTTTTTTGATATTGTATGATCCCTTCACCAAATCTCTAATCCACACATGGGGTAGTTATATATTTCCACTATTATGTTGATTCTTGTCATGCAATTCTTTGTTATTTTCCATTATTTGCTTGCACAATTGTAGTATGATTGTTTCTTTATATCCTCCTAATACAATGAATCTAATTCTTTTTGTTTTATTTGGGAAGTTAATTCTATTCTTTGGAGCAATAGAAAAATGGTCATTGTTTCCAACCTAACTTCCAATTTTCTAGTTGAGAGCATATGCACAATGGAAGTAACAAATTTTGGCTTATATTATTTCTTCTTTCTCACTAGGTTCCTGAACATTTTGGAGGTTTAAATTGCACTCTCATATCACTAGGAGTCATGGTGGATGGGAAACTACGACTTGATTTCTCCATTAATTTCTCCCATTACCCCGATAATTATTTTGCTGAAAAACCACTCTGAACAAGAGGATTTTTCTTAAGTGGCATAGAATATCTTTCAAAAGATGAAGTAGGTGAGTTTTATTACCTGGCTTGAAATATTATGCTAAAAACTTGGCTTGATTGGCCTGATAGGTAACTGAAAGCTATAGAGTCATGCCGACTAAGAGAAAACTTGAACCATGGGAGGTTGTTGCTCTTACACCTCTTTGGGTGCTAGTGGAACTGTATCTCGAATTGTTGTTATGCATGTCAAATGGTTGTTAATTACTTACCTACTTGGAAGGATATCAATTGAAATATGCTTAAGGTATAGAAGCGTTGCATTGGAATTTTCTTAAGGTATACAAGTGATGCAAGGGGTAAGCGATACAAGAATATTGGATATCTTCAAATTGTTTTCAAGTCCATAATAATTTTTCCACATTTCATTTATCCTTTACTCAATGCTATATAGTTCCAATTAATGTTGTGATGAAGATTGATTCTAAGATTGATGTTTTTGAATTTAATTATCATAGCTTTCATTTTGTCAGTGTTAAGAATCATACCCATATCAGAGAAAAAAAATACTTGAGAATTTTTAGTTGCTTGCTGAAATCATAGGGATTACTTGCCATAAGACCAACATCATCAATGGAAAGAAAAAAGATGATGACTATACCAACTAGAGTCGAGCTGACAGAACCTACTTGCAAAAATCCTTCTAACTTGTCAATATATGTGCCAAAAAGAGTAGGGGATAGGGGACAACCTTGCTTTACTCCTCAATTACAATTAATTTGTTTCGATCATCCCTTAGTGTCTCTAAACTTGGCAATAATATTCTCATTCAATATTATTGCATTAGATCTCAACTCAAAAGGAAATTTTAGCTCTTCTAATCTATTCCAAAGGTTAATTATGGGCATGTCAAAATCTTTTCAAGTCAAGGAAACAACACAAGCTATTGGTAATTTGGTTTTATTATTGTAACACTACACCACAATGATCTTAAGTATAACAAGGTAGTTCATAGTTAAATGATAGCTCCTAAATGTGGCTTGGAATTTAGCTCTTTTTCCATAGATATTCGTTTACAAAATAATTCCATATAGTTTGGCTAAAAGATGGTCAATAATAATGATCCTATAATTAAAGAGATTGTTTTTATCCCACTTTTTAACTATGTTAAATTTGATAGAACAAGATTAACCTTAAATAATAATAATAATTTAATTTTAAGGTCACCCACATCAAATTGTTGTAATAATTGTTATATTTATGTTTTTTTAAATATCCAATATTCTATGTTTTTTTTTATATTTTAATTTATTAATTTATTAATTTATATATTTATCTTTTCAATTTAACAATTAACATAACAATTTAATAACTAAGCTAATACCAACTTAAATCCATTTTCAATACAAATTTATCAAATATTGAGAGGAATATAATTTCTTATGATGTAAATTTTTTATCATCCAAATTTAAGATAAATATATATTGAATAAACATGCATACGATAAAATCCATATGATACTAAACTACAAAGAGCCTCATTTGGAACATGTGCTTCCTCTTCATAGGTCACAAGTTCAAATCCAGAGGGGGTAGGGTATGTATACCTCCTTAGACTCTATGTATAAGTGATTTCATAGATAACATCCAATATTATAGATCAATTTTATTAGTTTAATTTATTAATATACTTTATATATTTACTCTTCTCATTGGATTAATTACTTTAATAAATTAAAATTATATATAATTATTTTTCCTATTTTGATTATGATGATGATTAATTTCCAGTAAGAGTGAATTGGTCTATTGGACCTTAAGAGGGTAACTGATTACTTGCCATTTTTTAGATTCTTTTTTTCTGTGCTAGAAAAACATTAAGAAAAACTTTCCAAGATCACCATAGTTTTGTTGAATTAAGAGATTAAAACGATTGATAGTGTGACAAATATTTTCAAAAAAAATCTAATTTAAATACTTAGAAAACCTATTTACTTTTATCATTGAATCATAACTAAACTGAAATTATATATTTTATTTTAAAAATATATATATTTTTAATGAATTCTCTTTATTATTATGTTTTCTTTTATTTATTAATAAATTTTAAAATAAAAAATAATATCATTATAAAAATTTTAAAAAAATTACTTCTAAATAAAATATGAAATAAATGAATTAATTAGAATGATTGAGTACTGTAAATTCCAACTAAAAAATCATAAAATCAAATCATGACACTAACTACTTTTTAAGAAATAATATGTTTTAAATTAATATTGTTATTTATTTTAAAATTTATTAATAAATAAAAAATAATAAAATATTAAAATAAATGGATTAGTTAGAATGATTGAGTACTGTAAATTACAACTTAAAAAATCATAGAATCAAATCCTGACACCAACTACTTTTATAAATATTATTTTAAGCCTCCCTTAATGTTTACCTCGTTTACTATCCTTCCTCCCTTGATGTTTACCTCCTTTACTATCCTTCCTGGAAAGGAGAGAAATGGTTTACGAGGATACTGTTATTTATGACAATGAAAAGCTAGGCGGTAAAGAGGGAGAGGAACCTGAATCGGTCAAGCTAGGCGGTAAAGATGCAGAGGAACCTGAATCGGTCAAAGGGAGCCATTCGCTCACCCATGATGACAGTGGCACCTATCTATTATTCTTTCCTTGACTGCCGGTAACTGGTCCACTCCTTTTATTTTTTTTAATTTTTAATTTTTATGTCTGGAGGGAATCAGCAATTAGTTGGGCACTGCTCGAGCACTTACCAATTGAGCACTTCATTTTCACGGCACTTGCCAATTGAGCTGCCCCCCGAAGGCTGCCCACCTCTCTTATTAATACCTAACAGAACCATCTATAATACCAGACCTCCGGATCGGGTAAGCCTCTAAGCACCCCGAGGTGAGTTTACGTTCTGCAATATCAAGTCAACATATTATTTTATGTAACAAAATCAGATAATGCTGCATGTCAATATCATAAGATTATATCCACAAAGAGTAAACTGGTAAACCTAAACACTTTAATATTTTCTCTTCATTGAAAAAGAAAACAAAGTAATTACAACGAGAGCGTATATCTATTGGTAATGAAAAAGAAAACCAAGTATTTACAACTAAAAGCTTATATTTATAGATCGGCATTTCAATTTAAAGCCGTCTTTAGTTAATGCGGATCGATATTTTTGTGGCTTGCGTTCAATTTATGGATGGATATTTTCTGGCGTTGCAGTTACAGCCATCATTATATTTTGTATTGAGTGACATCGGGCTTCAATCGGGTTTGTATTAAGTTATCTATTCTACATTGACGTAAGAACGCGAAAGGGGGAAGGTGGGTCTTCAAAATTCGGTAGCCCAGAGAGCAGTCAAGGATCCGGCCAGGCTCTTGATTCAACCCCAGAAATTGCACCTTGCACACATGATGTCACAGCTTTTGCTTTGAGAGGCCACTCTGCTATTCTGAATTTTCCCGACTTCTTTCAATTCCTCCCTCCTACGTTTCCCTCAAAGATATCAAAGCTGCTACAGCAGCAACAGCAAAATTTAATTATGAACTCACCAGATCAGAAACTAGGGTGACACGGTCAACGTACGCATCGATCAGAACGCGTCATTTCAAAGACCTAATAATTAAATGCATCTCACAAAAATTACTTTGTTAGGTTAAAATTAGGGTTTATGTTATAATTAAAATTACCTAACTTAGATTTTGTAAATTAACAAACAAGCCTTTCGGAGTTCATCAACCCCATAATTGTGGTTGTGCTAGTTAAGAGATAATCTGAAATTTAATTTATATATTTAGCCTTTATACTGTGGGTTTGGAGGACCATTATTGCCAACTGTCAATTCTATCTCTTACATCCAATTAGTTATTGCTTCCGCTTCAATTCCCAGATTTAGAGACCTGCTCCCCGAATAACTGAACAACCTATTAAAGTGCATAAATAATGAATAATTCACATGTATCGCTCTGAGAGGCTTTTATCATATATGTATAGAAGTTTGAATGAAGCTGCTGTAAACATTAAAAACAATAACTGGCAGTTAATCTACGATCTCTAAGGTTAGGTCAGTCATCCGCCATATGTCACACAGGCTTAGGTTCAGGCCATAAAATAACAGAAATCCATGTGTAGATTTAGAAATAGATAGTACATAAACACAGAAATGGACCCAAATTCTTTATTTCCCGAAACTTATTCTATAAGTACTCGCCATTAATGGCGAAAACTTCACGCTAAGCTCGCTCTCGTAGCCTGCTGTTGGCCATACGATTTTCTTTTCTGTCATTTCTTCCGCCATGGAGGATCTCCGTTGTATCGAACATGGCAACTTAATTCCTTCTCAAGCATTTCGCTGCGCAGGAATTGAAGATGACACCGACGACTCGAAGTTACAGAAGCACAGCTGCTCAGTCCTCGGAGTTGGTTACCGAGTTGCCAATATTTTGATTGAATAAGTAGTTGGCCGTCGGTCTCCTGTTCATGGAGAGACACTTTCTGGAAATGCACGAAAGCCGAATCTGACGAAGGAGCTCGGAAATTTCGTTTCTGGTCCGTTGGTCCCTTTTGTTAAAAGATATTCGTTCCGGAGTTTATACGTAAAGTCAGTCAAGTCAAGAATAGTCGGGTGACTCCATGAAATAATGAAGGTCCATGCATCAATTCCTTCAATTCACGGTTCATTGAACATATCAGTTGTTCCTTCCAAAGTGAGCAAACATTGTAAGGTTGGTTCGATGTGTAGCGACACAGAGATGCAGCGTTATCTATAATCTTATCTTTTTATTATTCTGACGCAACTTATGTTTTGTGGGTGTTTACCTTTTATCCAAAAAGTAAATAAAGAGATTAGCCATTCTTTTTATTGAATTGCATTCTGATAATAATTCGGCCTCGTATCAAACCAAAAATTTTATTTGCTTTGATATTATGCGATTTCATATCAAATCAAAATTGCTATTTATTTTATATTCCGATTTTTTTTTCTCTAATTAAAAAAAAATTATATTCACAAATCATAAAAAAAAATCGTTATATTCAAAATCATAGATTTCTTCAAAATTGTTAGTTATTTACCCGGATCGGGTGACTTCAAGATCACCAAGGGAACTGATTAATAACAGGGTTTTATGCAAACTTTGTTCTTTGTGGGGACAAAGCCACCATGCAAAGTTTTGACAAGGAAGTTTACCTAACTCGAGAATTTAAGGATGACAAAGAGGTAGAGAAGGAAGTTTACCTAATTCGAGAATTTAAAGATGACAAAGAGGTAAAGTTTCAAGTGGGGTGTTTTATACTTGATTTGGAATGCACCAGAACCCGGTATTCCAATTTCTCTAACAAGCTGGAACTATGTTGGTATATAAAATAATGGTCAATTTAGGAATCCTACTCCAGGAGAAAGATTTGGGAAAATTGAAGGGTCCATTGGAAGCTTTAGAAATTCAGAATGCATACATGATAGAGGTGATCACAAACATTGTCAGGGTGAGACCTTCGTTCCTCTAGAAGGAAAGCAATCTGCACTGAATTTCTGCTGTTATTTATCGACAAAGTGCTTCAGAACCCATCTTCCCCACGTTAGTGACAACAGATTCTCTAGTTACAGTCTTTTCTTTTGTTTATGTTATCTAGTTTTGCATACTTTGTTGAATCTTAAAAGTGATCATGAACTTATTAAGACAATTGTTTTTAAGTTTTCTTAAGACATATTAAGAGAATAGTTTTTAATTTTTTTAAATACATATGATAAGTTTGGTGTCCTGTTTTCTCCTCTTGGGCAGTTTTTTGCTCCCAAAAAACTCTCATGATCTCTTTGGGGTGAAACAATTATGTTTCTTCTGTGGACAGTTTTTTGTTCCTAAAAAACTTTCATAATCTCTTTGGGGTAAAACAATTATATCTCTTATGTAAACTTTGTCTATAATTAATACAATAGCCACTTACAAATTTTTATTTATTTATTTTGATATTTCAATATATAGTTTTTTAATTTTAAAAACTTCTATATATTTCCAAATCATATTAAAAACATAAAAACATATTTATATTCACAAATCATATATTTCTTTTTTTTTGAGATTAAATTCAATTAATGCTACACCAATGCTTCAGTTCTGTATGATCTCTGCTAAAGGTAAACCCTCTCGGCTAATAAACCATCCCGCAGTAGCATGCAAATCAAATTCCTCGGCTAATTGGACCATCCATCCAGTCGCCCTGCCATGTAATCCAGCAATCGATCATTCCCATTTGACCCGAAACGGAGATGACACTATAAGGTCTGGGGTTCGGAGGGAGAACGAAGTGAGTGACTTAACATTTGTTTTAAATTCAATTAATCCTACAATCTACTATACCAATAAATTGTTTCTCATTCAATAAATTTCAACTTTCCATTTAATTGTTTGTCATTCTTAAAAGAAATTTCAACTTTCCATTTAACCATGATCTTCTTACACCACCTTTATGTAACATCACTACTTAACATGTTTCTTTGATTTTGATTTATGGATGTTACCTATTTCTCCAACACCCCTTAACATATAAAATCAACTTATTTACAATAGTCTTAATGGTTCATGCTACACATGATGTGGTGGGGCTCTCCATGTTCTCAAAAATTCATAAAAAAGGGTCTTCCAAAAAAACATATATTGTGGAGATGTTTTGGGTCTTTCTATGTTCTAAAAAAATCCATTAAAATGGGTCTTAGTTATTAAAAAATAAATAAAAAAAAATATTGTGAAGTTTAGCTATACCAAAACTACTTTTAAAAACTAAATTTCAAAGAAATTCATATCATAAATAGTATAAAATACAGTAAAATTTGCATCTTATAGGAAGCATAAGTGACACCACCATGCATTGGAATTGAAGGATAGACAATGATGTAAAGGAATTAAACCAAGTAAATTAGGAATGAAAGAATTGGAGACATATTGGCATAGCTCACAATAACATGAAAATTGAATTCATAATTTAAACACCTTGGGAATCCTTCATGTGGTGTGATGCCTTGGAAATTGCTCATGTGGTATGTTATCATAGCTGCAATGGTTGTGAAGGTTTAGTGAAAATAGTTCATCTTATTTTAATCTCTCTACAATCACAAACTCGATAGGTATGTTAATGTCCACCTTTTAATGGAATTTATAGAAATTTTATAGATAACAAGATGATTCGGATTTTTTTCGGCACGGAATGAGAACAAAGATATATCACAACAATATACAGAGATATTGCAAGAGAGCCAATAATATAACAAAGATATATCAAATATATAATAAGATGCACAGATATATAGTAATACACAATTTCTATTAATGAATGAAATGCACAAAACTGTAGAAATACAAAGTGAAAGACTCTCTAGAATGGTAGATTATTACAATGAGGTTCCAAATTCTTTTTTAACATAAATAAAATCCAAAACCCTAACCCTGAAAGATGAAAATCCAATAGTTTTGTGGACCCCGTTTTGGGTAGTTTGTGTATCAACTTCTCGGGGGTGTAACTTTGCCATACAATCTCTGTTTGAGATGCACGATAGTTCGTTGGAAATGTATCAACCAAGATCTTCATTTTGGGGGCTCAATCAGAGCCTTAAATTATCATTGAGGTGCTAAATCATAAAAAAACATCATTTAGACCCTCAAAGTGACCCCGAAAGTTTAGGACCCGATAAATTGCTAAAAATAGTAAGTTGCCAAAAAATTGTTTTGAGCCAGTTGGAATAGGTGGGTGGGGATCGATATCCACCAGGATCAATCCTCCCTCCTTAGGAAGCAATGGTCTCCATTGCATTGAGTTCCCGAGGGAGAAGGGAAAGCGTTTGTTGAATCTGAATCTTGGTGAGCTGCTTGCTTTGATGGAGAAGTTGTGTTGCTTGGTTTGTGGGAGGTTGTCAAGAACTTGATGAGATGACTGTGTGCAGAAGGAATCTTTGCACTTTTCTTCAACCTTGTCGAGATGCTTCTGTTATCTAGTAGCTGCATGGATTGAGGTTGTAGTGGTTGCAATGTCCTTCTATTCACCTTTTGAACACATTGTGAAGAAGTTGAATTTTGTAGTATGAGATACTAACTTGCAACACTATTTAGGTGGGAAAGTAGTTGGAACTACCTCTGGTATCCTATACATATGACCCCCCAGAGTAAAAATGACACTACATAGTTGAGACTCATAAATAACATGTCACTTCCACATATATAGCTGGCCCAAAAGAACATCATAGACATCCAATGAGGAAAAATCACATAATATCTCATCCTTGAAGGGCTGGATGTCGTATGAAAATCAACACTGCTAGCTGGCACATAGATCTTGTCCCTAATGAAACCACTCGATGTTGTATGGTTGTGGGTGTGGTGTTGTCGACAATCCCAACTATTTGACGACCTTTGCAGAGATGAGGTTCTTTTGGCTTCCACTATCAATAATGAAATGCAATGGGGTCCCCTTCACCCACATTTGTAAATGAAAGAGGCATTCCCCCTCTTCAAGATCTATTGGTTCTTTTAGTTGAATTGTTGTGGTCGTGACAGTAGCAATGGGGCCTACATCGATGATTTGTCTTCTCCCATTATTTTCTGAATCGGATTTCGAATCGGGCTTCATCTCCTTTTCTTTGATCTGGGCCACCAATGATTATTTTGAGTGACATTCATCAGTGTTGTGCCAGAGGATTTTGTGGAAAACACACCACTTTCTAGTGTCCTTCTTCGTCTTCCCATGACCCTTATTTTCTTATGGATTGGACTACTTTTCGAGAGGTTGTTTTTTAGGGCCAACTTTATCATACTTTGGCTTTTTCGGATTTGTAGACCCAAAATCCCATTTGTTATGGTGCCTAAATTCTTTCTCAATTTTGACAGCATATGGATAGGGAGCTCCCAGTGATGAGATGTCTAAGAAATCCATTTTGGTTTGGATGTACCTACACAGAGCCCCGTGGTATTTCAGAACAAGATGTCGCTCGGAGTCCTTGAAACCCAGTTGGGTGCGCAAGGTATGAAAAATATTTGTGAACTACGACACTATTTGGCCCCTCTCATTTCGTAGCATGGTACATCTCATGTATTGGTCATCATAGTTACCGATAGGGTAATATTGTTCCTTGACCACATCCAAAAAAAAATCCCAAGTGGGCTCGACCCCATATATTCCAGACTCCTCTGTGGAACTTTTTTCCCTGTAAGTTTCCCACCAATGTTTGAAATGGGGGAGATCCTTAAGGAGTGCGAAGGTGATCTTTTCCCCGTTGGAAAAATTGTGAACAAAGAAATAAACTTCTAGTAGATTTAACCATTTTTCTAGGGAATATCAAAATTGATTTGTACCTTCCAAGGAGAGGTTCTTCCAAAGTGGCCGCTTGATGAAGACGTGGACATTGTTATCGACAAGCGTTGAATAATGTGGAAAAAATTCTCCATCATTTTGTCCCTCTATTGCGTAAGAGCTTGCTCAAGAAACAAATTGGTAAAATCTTATGCTCCATCATTTTTATTTTCTTTCACCATGGAGGGTTTCTTGGGCGTGCAAGAGAAACTCTCCTCAAGAGAGAAAAGATTGAGACCCAACTTCCTATATTCAGACCTCATCATGGACATGCACTAAAAAACGATGAAGAACATCCTACTCTGATAACACTGGTCCAGATTATTTTTCGGAACAAAATGAGAGTGGAGATATAACACAAAAATATGGAGAGATATTGCAAGAGAGAGAATAATGTAATAAAGATATATATGATATATAACAAGAGGCATAGATATACATTAATACACATTTTTTATTAATGAGTGAAATGTACAAAACTATAGAAATATAGAGTGAAAGACTCGCTACAATGGTGGCATCTTATCTCTAAGAAGAGATGCAATGGCTACTCACATTCGTAAGAAGAATATTATTACAATGAGGCTCCAAAGGAATTTTTAACATAAAAAAATATACAAAACCCTAACCCTGGAAGATGAAAATCAAATATTTATGTGGACCCCGTTTTGGGTAGTTTGGTGTATCAAATTCTCGGGGGTGTAACTTTGGTATTCAATCTTTGTTTGGGGCATACGATAGCTCATTGGAAATGTATCGAAGAGGAGCTTCATTTTGGGGGCTCAATCAGATCCTTCAATTACCATTGAGGTGCTCAATCATGAAAAAACATCATTTCGACCTTCAAAGTGGCCCCAGAAGTTTAGGACCCGATAAACTGCTAAAAATAGTAAGTTGCAAAAAAATTGTTTTGAGCCAGTTGGAATAGGTGTGTGGCCACTGATATCCACCTGGATCAATCCTCCCTCCTTAGGAAGAAATGGTCTACATTGTGTTGAGTTCCCCGGGGAGAGGGGAAAGCATTTGTTGAATCTGAATCTTGGTGAGTTGCTTTCCTTGCTGGAGAAGTTGCATTGCTTCGTTTGTGGGAGGTTGTCGAAAGCCTGATGAGATGAATGTATGCAGAAGGAATATTTTAACTTTTCTTCAATATTTTTGAGTTGTTTATGCTGGATAGAAGGTGATTGGGATGAGGCTATAATGGTTGCAGTGTCCTTTTGTTCACCTTTTGAACAGATTGTGAAGAAGTTAAATTTTGTAGTATGAGATACTACCTTGCGACACTGTTTAGGTGGGACATTAGTTGTAACTACCTCTGGTATTGTGTAGAGATGACCCCCCAAGGTAAAAATGACACTATGGGGTGGAGACTTATAAATAACATGTTGCTTCCAATATATGGTTGGACCAAAAGAACATCACAAACATCTAGTGGGGCAATATCAAAATAATATATCATCCTTGAAGGGCTAGATGCTATATGAAAATTGACACTGTTGGCTGACACTGAGATCTCGTCTCTGGCGAAGTCACCCGATGTTGTATGTGTGGTGTTGTCGAAAATCTCAACTGTTTGACGACCTTTGTTGAGATGAGGTTATTATGGCTTTCGTTATCAACAATGAAATGCAATGGGGTCCCCTTCACCCACATATGTGAATGAAAGAGTTTCTCCCCCTCTTCAGGATATATTGGTTCTTCTAGTTGAATTTTTACGGTTGTGACAGTAGAAGTGGGTCTACATCGATGATCTGTCTTCTCCCATTATTTGCTGAATCATATTTCGAATCGGGGTTCGGATCCTTTTCTTTGATCTCGACCACCAATGATTGTTTTGAGTGAAATTCACCAGTGTTGTGCCAGGGGATTTTGTGGACATCACACTAATTTCCAATGTCCTTTTTCATCTTCCCATGAACCTTATTTTCTTCTAGCTTGGACTATTTTTCAAGAGGTTGTTTGTTAGGGCCATCTTTATCATACTTTGGTTGTTTTATATTTGTAGACCCAAATTCTCATTTGTTCTGGTGCCTAAATTTCTACTCGATTTTGACAACATATCGATACACAACTCCTAGTGATGAGATGTCCAGGAAATCCATTTCGGTTTGGATGTACCTATGCAGATCCCTGTGATATTTCATAACAAGATGTCACTCAAAGTCTTTGAAACCAAGCTCGATGCATAAGGTATGGAAATTATTTGTGCAATCTAACAATGTTTGGCCCTCTATTGTTGTAGTGTGGTCCATCTCATGTATTGGTCATCATAGTTACTAGCAGTGTAATATTGTTCCTTTACTGCATCCAAAAAAAATACCAAGTGGGCTCGACCCCATATATTCCAGACTCTTCTGTGGAACTTTTCTCCGAGTAAGTTTCCCACCAATTTTTGACATGGGGGATATCCTTAAGGAGTGCAAAGGTAATTTTTTCGCTGTTGGAAAAATTGTGAACAAAGAATTAACCTTCTGGCAGATTTAACCATTTTTCTAGGATATCTGCATCTATCTCACCTTCAAATACAGAAATATCAAAATTGATTTATACCTTGAAAGGAGAGGTTCTTCCAAAGTGGTCGCTTAATGAATATGTGCATGTTTTTATCGACAACCATTGAATAATGTGGGAAAAATTATCCATCATTTCATCCCTCTATTGTGTGATAGCTTTCTTAAGCAACAAATTGATAAAATATTTTGCTCCGTTTTTTTTATTTTCTTTTGCCATGGAGCGTTTCTTGGGCGTGCAAGAGAAATTGTCCTCAAGAGAGACAAGATCGAGACCCAACTTTCTATACTTAGACCTCGTCGGGAACATGCATTGAAAAATGATCAAGAGCATCCTTCTTTGATACCACTGATTCAGATTATTTTTGGCACGAAATGAGAGCAGAGATATAACACAAAAATATACAAAGATATTTCAAGAGAGCCAATAATATAATAGATATATATCAGATACATAACAAGTGACACATATATACAATACTACACAATTTCTATTAATGAGCGAAATGTACAAAACTGTAGAAATACAGAGTGAAAGACTCGCTAGAATGGTGGCAACTTATCTATGAGAAGAGATGTGTTGTCTACTCACATTCACAAGAAGATGATTATTATTATTTATTTATTTATTTGTTTGTTTTATACTGGGGGAATCGACAAATCGCGGTTCTCGTACTCACGTGACATGGGGTCGATCCCCATCGGATACCACCATAACCCCAGGTGCAACCACCCAGCCTGCAAGAATGGCGCACGAGTAAATCCAGGTGAGAATCGAACATGAGACTTCAGTTTTACAAATTTCCTTCCATTTACATGACACTTGCCAATCCGTCTACACCCGTGCGGGCACAAGAAGATGATTATTACAATGAGGCTCCAAAGGAATTTTTAACATAAATAAAATCCAAAACCCTAACCATGGAAGATGAAAATCCAACAGTTTTGTGGACCCCGTTTTGGGTAGTTTGGTGTATCAACTTCCCAGGAGCGTAACTTTTTCATACGATCTTATTTTGGGGCGCACGATAGCTCATTGGAAATATATCGACGGGGAGCTTCATTTTTGGGGCTTAATCAGATCCTTCATACATAATTAAGGTTCTATATAGTGAAAAACAACATTTAGACCCTCAAATTGGCCCCATAAGTTTAGGACCCGATAATCTACTAAAAGTAGTAAGTCGCCAAAAAACTGTTTAGGAGCCGATATCCCACCTTAAAATTACATGGCACCTGGTGTTCATCATTTTTTTGCTTGTACTTTTCATTGGACTTTTGTAAAATATCATGAACCTATTGGAGGATTTGTTGGATATGCTCAATGAATCGGGTAGCTTTGTCGGCTTTAGTTTTAGCATGGGGCGAGTCTTCTTGGATAGCTGCAAGGGGTTGCGCAACATCCATGGGACCCAATGGTTGAAATCCCAACCCCACTTGAAAGGGTTTGTGGTTTATTGAGCTATGTATGGCTTTATTGTAGTTGTGCTAAACATAGGGAAGATTATCATCCCATGTGTGGGGATGTTTGGAATTGTACATGCGCAAGATATGAAAGATCATTCAGTTGATGACCTTGGTTTGGAAATCCATCTGGGGGTGGAAGGAAATGGATTTGGTGAGCTTGGTGTCCAATAGTGACCAAATTCTCGACCATAATGTGTTGAGGAATCGACTGTCCCAATCTGAGAATATGGTTTATGGTATCCCAAAATGTACCCACACTCGTTCGAAGAAGAGTTTGGCAATGGCCTCTATTGTGATGCTCTTATTGTAGAATACAAGAATTTCCATTTTAGAAAAATAATCAACCACCACAAAAACAAAGTCATTTCCCTGCTTGGTTGAAGGAAGGCCCGACATGTAGTCCATCAAGATGGATTCTTAGGTCCTTTCAAGAGTAGGCAGAGGGGTGTACCTGCCTTGTTTCTTAATGTTCGGTTTGGAAATGACAAAGGCAATGTAGGACTTGATATACTTGCTGAAATCATGTCAAAGTTTTGGCTAATAGAAATGTTGTTGCAACACTGCCACTATATTTTCTATGTCGAAGTGTCCTGCCACCTAACTATAGTGTGATTCCCAAATCAACTTCTCTCTCTCCCTTGATGGAACAAAGTGATGGACCATATGGCACAACAACCCGTCCTAAATATGGAAATCAATGATAGTTTTGTTTGTGCCTAGCATCTAGTAGGTGGCAGCGAAGTCAGGACTTCTCTCATAGAGTTGGGTCCATCTGAAGGTCTCGTGGCCGTAGGAGTTTAGCATTGTGGTGAGTGATGAAATTGGAGGGAGGTTGAGGCAATCAGTGACGTGGTTGGTTCTTCCTTTATTATACTTGATGTTGATATGGAACTGCTACAAGTATGTGGAACATTTTTTATGGAGGTCATTCTACAATTTTCCTTGTGTATGCATGAACTGTAGTGGCTTATGATGAGTTTGGATGATTGTCTCCTTCCCGAGAATGCAATTCCTCCACTCGTAGTAGACTTGAACAATTGAGTACATTTATTTTTCATAATTAGGGTACCTACGAATCACATCTGATAGTGTATCACTATGATATTCTATGTGGTGTCTGTGTTGAGTGAGAATTGTGCCCATAACATAGTTTGAATCATTTGTCTCGATCTAAAAGGGTTGTTGTAGGTTGGGAAATTAGAGCACTGGGGATGAGCACAAGCATTGATTCAAATCATCGAATTCTTATTGTTCTGATAGGACCCATACAAAAATTTCCTTACCACCACCCTTGGTTACTTGGCTGAGGGTCCATCCAATATGGGAGAATGCCAACACGAACCTGTAATAGAAATTGGAAAGGTCTAAAAAGATCTGAAGCTTAGTGAGTGTGGTTGGGTCTGGCCAATCATGAATGAACTGGATCTTCGTTGGATCCAAATGCACCCCATGATTATAAACAATGTATCCTACGTATTGAAAGCTATACATACCGAAGGAGAATTTTTCCAAATTTGTATACAGGTTATGTTGTCGCAAACTATGCAGAACCTACTAAATATGTTGCAAGTGTTCCACCCAAGTCTTGTTGTAGATGAATATGTCACTGAGATACACCACCAAAAAATAATTGGTGAAAGGACGCAAGATATCATCCATCATCCTCATTAAATTTGTTGGGGAATTCATTGAACCAAAGGGCATGACCAGCCATTCAAAAAGACCTTCTTTGGACTTGAAGGCAATATTCCATACATATGTCTTCTCTATTGGGACTTGATGGTAGATAGACTTCATATCAATCTTACTGAAGTATTTTTCCCCCTTGAGCTGGTAAAGGAGATTGTCAATTCAAGCAATCAAGTATTGGTTCTTGACTGTGATTTTATTTAGGTCCCGGTAATCAATGCAGAGTCACCAAGTCTCGTCTTTCTTCTTCACAAGCAAAATTGGGATTCCACATGGTGATGATTTGGGTCATATGTTCCCCTTTTGGAGAAATTCTTGGATATTATGCTTGATCTCCTCATTTTCTAATAGAGAGTAGTGATAGACTAGCTTGTTGGGTAGCGATGTGTCGCGGGTCAGATCAATTGAATGCTTGACCTAACAGTGCAGAGGTACCCAAGTGGGTGAGGAGAAGGTGTCTTTGTATTCTTCCACGACCTTATCCACTTGATTATGTTGTGTGTAAAGATCGATCACGTAGGCCATGGATGTGGCTATAACCTTCCACTCACTTTGAGAGAGAATCACTAAGAAGGAAAACTTCCCGGTCTTAGAGATGACCTTCCTGGATTGCTTTTCAGAGATCAAGGAAATAAAAGTAGGTGTGACTACCTCAGGTATCCTGTACAATTTCCTGTCCAAAGTAATAATAACACTGGAAGGCCTAGACTCATATACAATATGACATTTCCATAAATAAGGGTGGCCCAAAATAACATCACAAACTTCAAGGGGAGTGACATCACACAATACCTCATCTTTGAATGTCTTGATGTCATAGGACATGAGACACTGTTGACTGATAAAAAGACTGCTTCCTTGGCGGAGCCATTTGATGGTGTATGGTTGCATATTCTACATTGTCGACAAGGCCAAACACTTGACGAACTCCGCTGAGATGAGGTTACTCTGACTACCTCTATCAATGATGAAGTGTAGTGGACTACCCTTCACCCACATCTGTGAATGAAAGAGGTGCTCTCCTTTGTCTGGATCATCCAGTTCACGAGGTTGAATCTTGGTGGTAGCAATGGTGGCACTCGGTTCCACATCAATAATATATCTCCCATTTTTTGGTTCTAACTCAGAATCGGAACCCGCATATGATTAAGAGGATTTCACCTCAACCACCAATGACTTCTTTGAGCAACAACGAACAATGTTATGCTAGGGGATCTTATGGAAGTTGCACCACTTCCAGGTGTCTTTCTTCATCTTTCCAATGTCCTTCTTTGTTTACATCTTAGACAGGTTGTCCTAAGGCTGTCCATAATTTCTCTGCACTTTGTTCTGTGGGTTGGGGATGCCCTTTCCCTTCTTATTTTATGAGTGGTTCCCAGACCCAAACTTTCTCTTCTTTTGTTTAAACTTATGCTCGATTTTGACAACATCTCGATAGGCCGTGCCCAAGGATGAGATGTACAGAAACCCCATTTATGTTTGGATGTATCTATGAAGACTGTCGCGATACTTGAGCACCAGATGTCGCTCAAAATATTTGATACCCATATTAGTTCGCAAGGTATGGAATATATTTTTGAATTCTCGCACTATTCGGTCCCTTTCCTATCGCAATGTGGTCCATCTTGTATACAGGTCGTCATAACTTCCAATAGGGTAGTATTGTTCCTTAATAACATCCATGAAAGACTCTCATTTTGGTTGTGGAGCATGATTATATTCTTGATTCAAAGGTATTTTACTTTGAGCTATGTTTATACCCCATGAAGTATTTACACCCCAGAAGCATGTACACTCTTCCACGTGGGGGAGTGCAGAAGGGGGGTACCCCCTTTGCGTGGTCCGGGGGGGCTATCCCACCGACTGGGGGGTCTTGGGGCTATCATTGTAAATCTGGACCGTTCATTATAAGGTCGCAGATATAACAATATAAATTATGTTAGGGTTTTTTTCCCTAGAAGGAAACCCTCTTTTATGAGGGAAATGTATTGTGGCTATGGTTGATGGCGAATATTGTATTCTGAGATAGGAGACTATGAGAGAAAGAAGAGGGAGTTACAATGGGTTTTGCTGTAGGTTGTATCCCTTCATTTATTGGATAATAATAAAGGGAGGACTTGGCAATTTCTTTAGTGGATGTAGACCACATTGGGTGAACCACGTAAATCTGTGTCTCTCTTGTATTGTGTATGTTTTTTGTTTTGTTTTTGCATTTGTTTTATTTTATTTCTTCGTGGTCCTGTTTTTCTAACAACTAGTATCAGAGCGAAAGGTAACTCGCAGGAAAAGAGGGTTCCTGGTTCGAGTGGGAGAAATGTCGGAAGATGGAAATTTTAGGGTCGATAAATTTAATGGCCAAAACTACCAGTTATGGAAGATGCATATGGAAGACTATTTATATCAAAATGATCTATTCCTACCATTGAGAAGAATAGTAAATAAGCCGGCAGCTACAAAGGATGAAGAATGGGAGATTCTTGACAGAAAGGCTCTAGGAACGATACAGATGAGCCTGGCAGAGTCGATGGCTTTCAATATTTCCAAAGAAAAGACAACAAAGGGTTTGATGGACGCATTGGCCAAATTGTATGAAAAACCCTCGGCGTCCAATAAGGTATTTCTAATGAAGAGATTATTTAATATGAATATGTCGAAAGGTGGGTCTGTTGTAGATCATTTAAATGATTTTAATATGGTTACTAATCAACTAAGTTCCGTAAAAGTGGACTTTGATGATGAGGTTAGGGCTCTTCTAATATTCTGCTCATTACCAGAAAGATGGAACGACTTGGTCATGGCTATAAGTAACTATGTCTCTGGTTCAAATACTTTAAAATTTGATGATGTTGTTGGTGTTATCCTTAGTGAGCAAATGCGATGGAAAAGAACAGGTGAGACATTAGGAAATGCGTTGAACATGGAGAAAAGGAGAAGACAAAAGGATAGAGGAAAGGGCCCAGGTAACCATGGGAATTCTAGGAAGGGAAGATCCAAATCCAGACTTGGAAAGATAGAGTGATAGACTTGTGGGAAGAAAGGACATATGAAGAAAGACTGCAGAGCTCGAAAGAAACAAAGAGATGGACAACAGGAGAGAAATCAAGAAGCAAATGTAACAGGTGATGTGTTACAAGATGCTTTGATTCTTTCTGTAGATAATATTTCTGATTCTTGGGTAGTAGATTGAGGGGCTTCATTTCATGCCACACCCCATAGGAAACATTTTCTATATTATGTTCAAGGTGATTTTGGACAGGTTCATTTGGGTGACGATGCACCATGCAAAATTGTTGGAATGGGAAAGGTAAAAATAAAGCAACGCAATGGAAAGCAATGGTTGTTGAAAGAGGTAAGACATGTTCTAGATTTAAGGAAAAATCTGATTTCAATAGGGAAGTTGGAAAGTGAAGGTTGTATATCCATATTTACAGATAATATGTGGAAGGTCATCAAAGGAGCATTGGTGATAGAGAACGGAGAGAAGGTAGGTACATTGTATTTATGTATTGGTAATACTGACTCTTCTATATCTTTAGCTTCTACAGGAGTGGATACAACACTATGGCATCATAGGCTGGGACACATGAGTGAGAGGGGTATGCAGATACTTCACAAAAGAAATTTGTTGCTAGATATTAAACAAATTGATTTGGACTTCTGTGAGCATTGTGTTTATGGAAAACAAAAGAGAGTCAGATTTCTCAGAATTGGAAAATAAAAGAAGAATGAAAGGTTAAAGCTTGTGCATACAGATGCATGGGGACCAGCTCAGGTATCATCTATTGGTGGCTCTCATTATTATGTTACATTTATTGATGATGCAACTAGAAAAACTTGGGTTTATTGCATTCGACAAAAATATGATGTTTTTGATACTTTTAAGAAATGAAAATCTTTGGTTGAGAATGAGACAGGAAGAAAGTTGAAGTGTCTCAAATCAGATAATGGAGGTGAATATTGTAGCAAGGAGTTTGATGACTACTGTTCATACCATGGGATTCGTAGAGAGAAGACAGTTCCAAGAACACCACAAGAAAATGGTGTGTCAGAAAGGATGAACAGGACAATCATGGAGCGTGCAAGGAGTATGAGATTACATGTTGGTTTTCCCTTACAGTTTTGGGCAGATGTTGTAGATACTATTGTTTACTTAATAAATAGAGGACCTTCAAGATCTTTGGATGGTAGAATTCCAGAGGAGGAATGGATAGGAAAAAAGGTAAATTATTCTTTTTTGAAAACTTTCGGTTGTGAAGCATTTGTCCATATTGATAAAGAAAATAGAACAAAGCTTGAGGAAAAATCCAAGAAGTGTACCTTTATTGGATATGGTGTTAATGATTTTGGTTATCGCTTATGGGATTATGAATAGAGATGTCATATTCAATAAGAAGGTCATGTACAAAGATTAGTTCCAGGGAAAGAAACAAGAAAAAAAAAACAAGAATACACAGTGCTTGATGAGATCACTGAAAAAGAAATTCCAAAGGAACCAGAATATCAAAATGCACAACAACAGGAGCAACAGATACCTCAAACACCTGCAAGTGTTGTTAGAAGATCTATCAGGTTAAGTATACCCCCTGAACGATACTCTCCTTCATTGTATTATTTATTGTTCACTGATTCTAGTGAACCAGAATGTTATGAAGAGGCAATGTAGGTAGACACCAAAAAGAAGTGGGAGCAAGGCATGAAAGAGGAAATGGATTCGTTGGAAAATAACCAGACTTGGGACTTGGTTCAGTTGCCTACGGGAAAAAGAGCATTGCAGAATAAATGGGTTTACAAGTTGAAGGAAGAAGATGGAGGAGAAAAGCGGTACAAAGCTAGACTTGTTGTAAAGGGG
>ML776847.1:1113664-1130843 GCA_009831015.1 Picea engelmannii | reverse complement strand
AGGGTCCCTTATTCATCAACAATTGGTAGCTTGATGTATGCAATGGTTTGCACAAGACCAAATATTGCACATGCAGTGGGAGTTGTGAGCAGGTATATGAACAATCCAGGTAAAGAACATTGGGAGGCAGTAAAGTGGATTCTTAGGTATTTGAGAGGTTCTACTACTCATGCATTATGTTTTGGAGGTTCATACACTTTTCTACAGGGATATGTTGATTCAGATATGGCAGGTGATAAAGACAACAAGAGGAGCACCAGAGGGTATATTTTTACTATAGGTGGAACAAAAGTAAGTTGGATTTTGAAACTGCAAAAGGTTGTTTCACTTTCAACAACAGAGGCAGAGTATGTTGCTTCTACAGAGGCTAGTAAAGAGATGATTTGGTTACAAAGGTTTATGGAGGAATTGGGAAAGAAGCAAAATAATAGCAAGTTGTACTGTGACAGTGAGAGTGTAATTCATCTTGCAAAGAACTTAGACTTCCATTCAAAGACTAAGAATATATAGTTGAGGTACCACTTCATACGATTCTCCTTGGAAGATGGACATTTGAAGTTGGAAAAGATACACAATAGCTAGAATCATGCAGACATGTTAACAAAGGGAGTAACCAGAGAGAAACTAAGTTCCTTCTCCGTTTTAGTTGGTCTTCAAAAATGAATATGAAGATGAGAAATTTTCCAGGTCCAAGAAGGTTCAGATTCCATCATATACAAAAACAATGGAGTTGTTGAGATCAGTCTCCAAGTGGGAGATTGTTGGTTGTGGAGCTTGATTATCTTCCTGATTCAGAGGTCTTTTACTTTCAGCCGTGTTTATACCCCATGAAGTATTTACACCCCAGAAGTATGTACACTCTTCCACGCGGGGGAGTGTAGAGTGGGGGTACCCCCTTTGCGGGGTTCGGGGGGGCTATCCCCCTGGATGGGGGGTCTGGGGGCAAGCAGGTCCCCAGTGGGGGTTTGGGGGCGAAGCCCCTGAAGGAAAAAATTGCCTTGTAAAAGTATATTGTAATTTCATTGTAAATCTAGACCGTTCATTATAAGGTTGCAGATCTAACAGTAGAAATTATGTTAGAGTTTTCTTCCCTAGAAGGCAACCCTCTTTTATGAGGGAAATGTATTGCGGCTATGGTTGATGGCGAATACTGTATTCTGAGATAGAATACTATGAGAGAAAGAAGGGGAAGTTATAGCGAGTTTTGTTGTAGGTTGTATCCCTTAATTTGTTGGATAATAATAAAGGGAGGACTTGTCAATTTCTCTGGTGGATGTAGCCCACACTGGGTGAACCATGTAAATCTGTGTCTCTCTTGTATTTTGTATGTTCTGTGTTTTGTTTCCGCATTTGTTTTATTTTATTTCTTCGTGGTTCTATTTTTTTAACATCTCACCTGAGTGCAATTGTAAATAATCAGGGTTCCTATGCTTCCTTTTTCTCACAGAAAGTATCCCACCAATCTTTGACATGGGGAACAACTTTAAGGAGCACAATTGTAATCTTTTTTCTATTGGAAAAGTTATGGACAGAAAAATACCCTTCTAGCAGATTCGACCATTTGTCTACAACATATGAATCTATCTTACCTTCAAATATATGAATATCAAATTTTATATGTACCTTGAAGGGGGTAACACTTCCACTCGAGGAATATGCCTTGCTAGTTGGTATTCGTCGAAGGATTTGCACAAAACTATCCATCATCTCATTCTTTTGTCGTGCGAGGAATTCCTCAAGAAACAATTTGAAAGGATCTCTTGTCTCGTCGTCTTTATTTTCTCCTGGCATGGAGGGTTTCTTGGGAATGTGAGATCTCTTTTCCTCAAGATAAACAAGCTCGAGATCCATCTCTTTGTACCCTTACCTCATCGGGGACATGCACTAAGAATGACAAGAAGTAAACTGCTCTGATACCACTGATCTAGATTTTATGAGAAGAACAAAATGAATATAGATTTATATTATTAACACATAGATACAATGAAAAATAGTATATATACAGTAAAACTTGTCTTCTATTCAATAAAGAAATATGTTGAAACTAAAAAATGCAGATTGAGACAAGCTTGCTAGAATGGTGGTGTCGTATCTCTGAGAAGAGATGTGATGGTTTCACTCATTCAAAAGAAGATGGTTAGAATGAGGCTCCAAAGGCCTTTTTACATTAAACATGAATGCCAAAACCATATACATCCAAAAAACTAACCATAGGAGATGAAGCACCAAAATTCATGTGGGCCTCGTTTGGGTAAGTTGGTACATCAACTTCCCGGGGTCATAAATTTTGCATACAATGTTTGTTTTAGGCGCATGATAGCCCATTGGAATGGTAAATCCGAGGAATAGACATTATGTTTCTACACTCTAAATCTATTTACAGTGGGACTGTGGCAGGCCCAAAAAATGTTGTTTAGGGCCTCAAAATGGCCCTGGAAGTTGAGGACACGAAAAGCTAGAAAAAAACTGTCAAAATAAAAACTAAAACTACCAAGATGAAATATGTATGTGAGCTAGTTGGAAAAGGTGGGTGGAAACCTATATCCACCTGCATCATGTAGAATAATGGAAAAGAGATCTAGATGGTTATAATTTCTATAAGAGTCACACCACTATGTTTTTACTGGGGATTGGAATATTTGTGTGGACTATATACACCCATAGGAGCATGTTTGTCCTTGTTGACTCATAGCCCCTGCTTGGGGGTGGCCTATTGAAAATAGAATTGGTCCAACCATTCCTATGGTTAGGTGGAATGTCTAACATTTGTATCTAGTTTTGTAAAACATTTATAAAGATATGTGTTTTGATCACTATTGATTTATTGTTTAAATGTTGTGTTCCATCGCTACATTTTATTTTTCCTTTGTGCATTTAAATGCGGTGTATTCTTCAACATTCTACATATATAATAAAAAAATATTGTTATGATCTAGGTCGATCTCGATAGCCATCCACCTTTTCCACTAAATCAATGTTTTCGATCTTGTGGTTTTGATAAACAATGATATTCACCCTTTTGATTGGGAATGTAATGTAATTCCATCTCTATTTGTTAATTAAATCGAATATCTAATAATTTCCTAGTGGTATTATGTATATGCGTACAATGTTAATGCAACATATCCCTTCATAAATCCATCATTAAGCACTCTTGGTCTAAATTAGTACCAGGATGAGTGACCTCTTTGGAAGTCCTAGTGGTTTTCATGCCTCTGGAATAACTTATACTAATTTATCCCACATGCATAATGGGAGTTATTCTCCTGTCACTCTCTCATATATTAACAAGGTGAAGGAGGTCCTTTGAGTATGAAATGGACTGTAATGTAATGATTATTGTGAATGACTGTAGACACCATATCTTTCTTATTAATGATAAGCTACCACCATTCTAGAAAGTTTGTGTTCTACAATACTCTACTATTCATTAATAGAAGTTGGGTTTCACTGTATTTTTTAGCTCTCTGCTATAGTTTTGTTTATATCTCATTTATTTCTTAATATAATACAAATGAATGGTATCATGACAATCTTCTTCTTTTTATTTCTCGATGCATGTCCCAAACAAGGTCATGGTATAGAGAGTTGGTTATTGAGCTGGTTCCGCTTGGGGATGACCATTCTCGCCAACCTAAGTGACATCCCATGGTAGAAGAAAAGAGTTATGACAGATCAAGAGATCCTTTCAAGATGTTGCTTGAGGAATCCCTCGCAAAAAAGGAACGAGATGATGGACAATGTTTCTTAGATCCTTCAACAACTACCAATGGCAGTCAAGTCATATTCAACAAGTAGCCATTTTGGAGGTGCGACACCCTTCAAGGTACATGTTAATTTTGATATCCCCTTATTTTAAGGTTATATAGATGCATATTTTCTAGAGAAATGGTTCAAACTACTATAAGGTTTTACTTTGTCCAAAAAAATTCTAATGGTCAAAATACCACCTTTGTTCTCTTTAAATACCTTCCCCATGTCAAAGCTTGGTGGGAAGGTTAATGGGAGAGGCATATCGTGAATGAGTCTATGCCATTCAGGAGACAACCCACCTGGGTAGCCTTTGTGGATTCCCTCAATGGGGATTTCTACCTTGTTGGAAGCTATTATGACCAATATATGTGTTGGGAAACTCTATGTCAGAAGAGAGAACAAATAGTGCTAGAGTATACCAACATATTCCATACCTTGTTATCAAATTTGGGTATTCAATATTCTAAGAGACACCTAATTCCGAAGTAACACAGTGGCCTACATAGGTACATCCAAACAAAGATGGATTTATTGGACATCTCCTTAGTGGGAGCTACTTATTGATATACTGTAAAAATTGAGCATAAATTTAAGCATCCAAATAAGAGAGAGTTTGGGTGTGCAAATATGCAACAATAGAAGCATGGAAAAGGTGACCCTAACTAACAGAACAAGGGATAGCGAAAGGGAGGACAAACTTAATAAAACCAGTTGTTACACATCAAAATTACTCATTTCAATGATGACCTATTGTTGTCATTACAAGTGTTACAAGTGTCGCATTTTGGCCACAAGTGTCGCAAGTGTCACAGACATCATAGAGTCATCTTTCCCATGTCGTGTCTCGAATGACATCACAAGGAACACTTGAACACACCCTCAGAGACTGGTTAAAGAAGAAGAAATCATTTGATGAAGAGTACAAAGATTTTTCCATGAAATAAAAATACTTAAAAATGAATTTTGAAGGCTAGTGCTCACCTACCCACTGTCAGGGAGTGCCAGTGCTCATTGACCTTCTTTCAGGGAGCATTCCAGCACTCTGTGCACCATTCTGGGGGAGTGCTGGAATTTTTTGAGGAAATTTTGGTTAGTTCTCCCCTACCCACTGTCATGGAATGCCAGTGATCCTTGACGTTCTTTGGGGGAGTGTTCCAGCACTCTGTGCACCCTTCTGGGGGAGCGCTGGGCTATTTGAGGAAATCTTGGGCTGTTGAGGAAAATCAGGAAAAAATCCCCCTCATATCTGGAGTTGGTTGGATTTGAATATGAGATTAAGGCTAGATATTAGGGAAGATACACAACTGATGGAGAAGGATCCTCAACCTATCCCAAGAATCTCTAAGGTGGTTGGGTCTCTCCAAGCCTATATAAGGAGGCCTCCTCATGGTGAAAGGAAGGAGTTTTAGAGATACCAAACTTATGATCTCATGAGAAGTGGTATTGTGAGGAAATTGAAGGCATCAAACTTATGATCTCATACGGGAGATAATAAGTGAATCATAGTCATTTTTTTTGTGGATCATTTGAGCAAGGGGTTGGACAAGGAGAGCTTGGTGAGGATGTTGCATCTACATCAAAGGTCTGTAAGTATCTCTATTTATTTCTCATTAATACATGTGCTTGGTTTGTTTCCTTCAAGATTGTGTATGCCTACATGAACTTGTCTTTAATGGATAGATCTAGTTTCAGACTAATCATAGTAGAATAAGAAGCATGATTTGTCTTTGATTAGATTGTAGGACCTGTTGAAGAGCTTGTGTATCAGATCTCAACTTGTAACTGGGCGAGGACAAACATCGTAAAAAGGTACATATTCTTCCTCTTCTCTATAGATTAGTTTATCTAGGTTTGAAGGGATTTCAGTGACCACAGTTAGCACCTTTATGTCTTGATATTAGAGATTTAGGATCCAAGAGGGAATCCACCTATCCGCAGGGGGATTTTCCTGTAACAAAAATTGGCCACTCCATTGGGGACTGAAGATTTCAGTTTTGGTTTCCTTCATTGGTCTTGTTTTGGCCTTTGATCACCTTTAGATCTTATTCATTCTATATTTCTGATTCTTAGATGTGTTGTTGGCTCTTGAATTCATTCCATACACACTCAAGTTCTGGATTTTCTTGAGTTTTTTTTATTTATGGGCAAGTTTTTTGAATTCTGAGAGCCCAACGCTCCCCTGCCTCTACAACCAGAGTGCTAGCACTCCCTTGTAGGCTCCCATAGAGCGTTGTAATGCTATGGTACCCTTGACACCAGAGCGCTGATATTTTTCTACTAAAAAACTTTTTTGGGAGTTGATCTCTGAGTCTAGTTTTTGTTTATTCATCTAATCAGGGTTATTACCATTTCAGTGTGTCCTTGTTAAGCCTCTAACTATTTGATTTCTAAGGATTGATAATGTTTTGTTTGGATTTTTGACATCTATTTTCCTTGCTTTGAGTCACTCTTCTTCCCTGAGATTTGGAGTCGATCTACTATTTTCTTCTCATTTATCTGATTGAATGAAAGTTGTTGTAAGGAAATTCAAAGATCTATTCACTATTTCATTTTGATATTTGAGGTCTCTTCTCCAAGCATTTCCTCCTATTTGAATTTGTTTTTCTTTCTATTTCTTTTTTTATCACAATGAGGGTACGTTTTTGTTTATGTGAAGTATTCTTTCGATTGCTTAAATCTCACAGATCTTGAAGTCTGATTAACATATGAAGCTTTACATCAAAATGATTATCAATCACATATAAACAAAATGATATTTTTTTCATGTTTGGTTTTTGGATATTGGAACTAATTTCTGAACATTTTAGCATTGTATTGGATTCATGATTGAGACCAATTCCATGAGGTCATTTCATCTTAGTGTTTGACAGTGAAATTAAAATCCATTCTCCTTCCCTTAAATAGACATTCATTGAAAGAAAGGATTGCTTATCATTTCTTATGCATGTTTTGGGAATTAAGTCATAATATCACCAATTTTCACTCTCATACACCCCTGAGTAAACAAAAATATTAAAATCAAGCACTAAACTATATCAGACATTTTTACATTTTCTGTTAAGCAAACCTACATTAGCTTCAGGTGTAGGGATTTGGAATAGGTTGAAAGGATAACTTTCCAAAGCTGTCAAACAAGCTTAGCATCTTGCGATAGGGAGAGAAAATCCAATTTTCGTATCATATTACTGGGATCCCCCTCTCACACAGGGGTTACATACAAGGTCACATTCAAGAGATTTGCATAGATTATCCCTCCATGGTTCAACCATTCATAGTAGTCAGATCGTATCTTTGGGGTTCTTCTTGAGGTTCAACTATCTTCATTTGGTCTCGGATCTTCGTGAACTCCGAATTTGTTCGGGGTCCTCTAGAGTTCTACCAGTCCACTTGTCCTCAATTCTCTTGAAGGATTTCAGACTTGTTATCCTTCCCATACGTTTGGACTGGACTGTTGACTATACCCGCCTAGGGGATGACTGCGAGTTGGTGACCTTAGTAGCCATAATCTTTAGGGTCTTACACAAGGTGACGGTGAAGGGAAGTCTCACTGTACCTGGAACAGATGTTGGTCAAACTCACTCAGGATCCTTGGAGGGTAAATCCACAGTTACTACGTGGAATCTTGCACCAAGGTGTAAGTCCGTTAAGCAGGTCACCAATGTAACTGATCCACCCGCTCTATCCTCGCCCCTTCCTATATTGATCTCATGATGTTAGATTTCATCACCAACTAGTGGTTTCATTGTGGGAAGTTTTGTTTGATTGTTTTCCTCTTAGATTCATAACGTGTGTTGTTTGTTTTACTTAGTGGATTGTAGGTCGAGTCAGTGTTAATGGAATCGACTCCTGGGAGTACCAATGGAGGAACCCCTTCCGGGGAACCTTTCACCTTTCCTTATTTTGGAAACATTGGTCCTCTGTACATTGCCTCACTGAGTCTTCTAGGACTCACCATTGGATTATTGGTTTGCTTGTTCCCCACTCTGGTGATCTTGAATCTTCCTAGTTCTTCTGTTGCACCTAATACTTCAGATGTCAGTACACCACCCACACATCAACCTCATGTTGAATTTTCGCCTTCTTCACCCATTAAGTCCCCTTCCATTTCTCTTTCTTTGCCTAGTGAAAGATCTAAAGCGAGTAGTCAGGTTGATAAGAAGAAGAATAAATGAAAAGAGAAGAATAAGAAGAACTCGAAAAGGAGCAAGCCTCCAAATACATCAGATGTTGGATCGAAGCAACCAACTACTGTTAATAGTACTGGGAGTGTTGATGAGGTCAACAATATTAAAACGAAGAATCTAAAACCCAAGTTTCGTTGCGGTCTTTGTAAGGGTGACCACTTTCTGAGGGATTTCCCTGGTATTCCCAAGGTCTTAGGAATGTGGTCCTCCACATCATTGACATTTGCTAGACATGATGGTG
This sequence comes from Picea engelmannii, assembly GCA_009831015.1. Classification (NCBI taxonomy): domain Eukaryota; kingdom Viridiplantae; phylum Streptophyta; class Pinopsida; order Pinales; family Pinaceae; genus Picea; species Picea engelmannii. The sequence continues at coordinate 1,122,665 of ML776847.1, read as the reverse complement.
ATGCCCCATCAAATAATGATGTTGATTTTGGTAAGAAGAAGACAACTATCAAATTTCCTTGTATTTTATGCGAAGGTGATCATTATTCTCACCTTTGTCCTTGTATGGATGAGGCTTCTTCTATTTTGGAAAAGATTCAACTCCCATTTGGTTATCATAAGATTTCCCCCAACCCATCATTAGTTGATGGAATGGTCAATCCAGTTCCATCCCCGGTTAGTCTGGCTAATCAAGTGGTCAATCTAGTTTCATCTTTGGTTGAACCACTAACCAAAGTATCTGATCCAGTTCCATCATCGATCAACCCAAATTTTCATCTAAAAAGTCAAACCCAAGTGACTGATCCAGTCCCGTCATTAGTCAGTCCCACTCCCACTCCTCTTCTGACGAGTGCCAAAGTGGTTTCTCCAGTTACTTAATTGGTCAGTCTGGTTGATCATGTCGTCAATTTGGTCACATCCTTATTCAAACCGATTGACAAAGTGGTTGATATGATCCCATCTTCGGTCGATCCCTCTCTCCCATTAGAGAGTGCAACCCAAGTGGTTGATCCATTTCCAGCTATCAACCCCATTCTCCCCTTTGAGAATGAAACCCAAGTGGTCGATTTGATGTCATTATCAATCAATCCTACTCTCCTTCTAGAGAGTAAACCCGATTCTGCCCACATATTTCTTGTTGATACATAATCTACCGTGATGGGGTGAGTTCCTCCCTCTCCTGCGAAAACCCCTCTAAGTAATGAGGCCATCCTTTTTGATTGGGGTGTGCTAACTGGACCTCATCTTCCCCCTCACATTCCCTTCAAGATTACAATACAGGTTTTTGGTTGGGACGTTCCTCATGTGTTGATAGATGAGGGTTCGTCTGTTAGTATTTTGTCCTCTATTACTTGGCAAGATTTGGGTTATCCTCAGCTTGTTCCGATTACCCAGAATCTATTCTCTTTTAACATAAGAACCAGTCACCCTTTAGGGATCCTTCCTCATTTTCCCGTAATTTTGGGATGGAAAACTGTCTTTATTGATGTTATGGTAGTCCATGACCCCTTGGATTTAGATTTACTCCTTGGGAAAGATTATGTCTATGCCATGAAAGCTATTGTGTCCACTCTCTTTCATGTGATATCTTTCCCTCATGATGGATGAATGGTGACTATTGATCAACTTTCGTTCGTTGGCCCTGAATTGACAATCAATTCAATGGCCTCCCTAAATGGGTCTTATATACAGTCAATATCACCCCTGCCACAGGTCAATTATGTGGCGTTGTCTCCCATGAATTCAAATTTCGATGACTTAGATCCGATAGTTGACATGGTGATCTCTTTGGTAGGGCTATTCGACCCTGATATCCTTAACCCTTTTGTGGCCCTCGACATGTGTTCCTTCCAGAGCATTGCTCTTCCATCTAGTGAAGACCTCTTGGAAGCCATGACCGATTTTTGTCCCTTGACATGCTTTCCTTCCAAAGAATTATCCTCTTGGAAACCATGATTAAGAATAAGTCACAATCATAGTTTTCCTTTACTGGGGAAAGCTCGTTAAAAAATGAAACAAAAATATGGGGATTGAACCCGGAACCTTGAGCATAGTTTTCCTCTCTATAGCAAGCTCATTAAAACAATGAAACATAAATATGGGGATTGAACCTGGAGCCTTGAGCATAGTTCTTTTCCTGTGTCAATCTTGTTAAAAAATGAAACAATCACCTCTCCCATCAGGTCAAGTCTTTCTCTAGATCTCGTAAATTTTGAGTCGAGTCTTTCATTAGGTCTCATATTTGAACCTTCTTTTCATCCACCTGTATCCTTTTTCTCCCTCTAGTACATAAATTGGTGACAACCTCAAAGTCAGTGAATGAATTGAATCTTGGGGGGACGTGTCTCCAACCTTTGATTATCTTTCTGGAGTTATGCCACTATATTTTCAAGCTGGGGGCAGAGTACCAACCATCCATGGGTATCCCAACCTTTGGAAATTACGTTGAAAATTTACAAGCATAGTTTAATTTTTTTTCAATATTGTCTAAAAATGAAACCAATACAATATTAGTCTTTGTTCTTTCTCATGCTCGAAAAATTACATGAGAATGTAACCAAGTATACTTTTATCACTATTTCGGACTCGTAATGGATACATGAAAAAGGAACCCCCTGGAGTCATCTTTAAGCTCTTTTCAGACTCTCTAAACATGAAAATATTATCGAGTGATATTGCTTCCTTTACCACTCGTTAAAAGGTTTGAAAGGGAGTCTTTCAAGTGATCATTTATCTCTTTTTTCAGCCTCGCCAGACTAATATTATGAAAAAGGACAACACTGGACTCATCTTTAAGTTCTTTTCAGCCTCTCTAAACATGAAAAACCATTGAGTTTTCCTTCTCTGGACTCGCTAAACTATACATTGAAGGGCCCATACGAGACCGAACCCTTAGTTCTTCCAGTTCGTTAAACAAAGGAAGAGGGACTTACCGAAGGTGAGTTATATCGAGCATGTGTTACCCTCCTCGAGCTTGTTAAATAAAAAAGAGGTACTCGTCTATCTAAATTGGGAAAAAAATTGAAGGAAGCAAGCCAAACAGTTTTTGAAAACATCGCCAGTTACTCTTACGGTCGCCCTTGAACACGACACTTTGTCTTTGCATACATTTTAATTCACTGAACCTATGCACTGAACCAATCCTCTGAGTTTCTCTCCTCCTTTGGGTCACCTAACGAAAGTCACAGTATCCACTGCATCATCATGTTTTGGTTCATGTCATGTTTCTGTTGTTGTGCCTCAGTGTTCAAGGGAAGTATCTACTTCGAGAGTCAGCGATCACAAATATATTATTTCAATACCCATTTCAGTCCATGTTCATTTGATATACCAATTTACATCTCTGTGTTAGTTTTGTGTCGTTGATGGGGGATACATCAAGGCCCTCCTTCGATGAGTCTGTTCCTGTCAACTTCAACACATTTTTCAGGAACTAGACTTAGAAACCAGTTAGTACCTTGGGACCTGCATGCCTCAATGGAAGGCCTCCTCACTTCCGAAAGTGGATTTACATCATCAACCCATGATCGGATGATTCCACGAATGTTCGACTTCAGCTCATCTATTCACATTCGTTGGAATGTACTAGGGTACCTTGGGAATCATTGACATAAATGGTGATTTCTCTTGCACTTGTTAGCGGTTTACCTCATTGACCGATAATCAAGTGGTTTCTGCCATGTTCGACATCAAGAAATTTATTCACATGGTTAGACTCGTACCGCATCGGGATCCGTAAGAAGAACCTGGGTTGAGTGATCACTCTGATATGTACTTTACCCAAGTTGCGACGAAGTTTCTCTTAAATATTGACACATATATTGTCACATAGATCCACTTTGTATTGGTCTGTTTCTATGTCTTGTCATCTCATAGATCCATTGTGTATTTTTCGTGGCTACGATCAATTCATTTCATGGAAGTATAGATCCACATTGTATCTTTGGTGGCTATACTCTTTGTTAATATAATTATGGATCCACAGTGTATCATATGGCGGCCATAGCTTTCAAGTATTTATCACCTAAGCATAGGTATGCATGCCTTGGGTTTGAAACATGTCATAATATTTGATTGATGGTTGTGTGTAGCTTCTACCAGGTTCTCCGCGTCCATACCCTTGCTCGAAAAAGTCTACAAAGTACTTCAGTCATCAGTTTTCATCTTCTAACTTCGCACTTTGGGGGGAAATCTATTACACATCAAAATTACTCATTTCAATGATGACATATTGTTGTAATTACAAGTGTCGCATAAATTATTTAGTCATCTTTCCCATGTTGTGTCTCGAAGGACATCACAAGGAACACTTGAAGACACCCTTAAAGACTGGTTAAATAAGAAGAAATTAATTGATGAAGAGTACAAATCTTTTTCCATGAAAAAAATGACTTAAAAAATAATTTTGAAGGCTAGCGCTCCCCTACCCACTGTCAGGGAGTGCCAACGCTCCTTTACCTTCTTTGGGGGAGCATTCCAGCACTCTGTGCACCCTTCTAGGGGAGTGCTGGGATTTTTTGAGGAAATTTTCAACAACGCTCCCCTACCCACTGTCAGGGAGTGCTAGTGCTCCTTGACCTTCTTTGGGGGAGTGTTCTAGCACTCTGTGCAACCTTCTGGGGGAGTGTTGGTTTGTTTGAGGAAATCTTGGGCTTTTGAGGAAAATCAAGGGAAAATCCCCCTCATCTCTGGAGTTGGTTGGATTCGAATCTGAGGTCAAGACTGGATCTTAGGTAAGATCCACCACTAATGGAGAAGGATCCTCAACATATCCCAAGAATCTCTAAGGTGTTTGGGTATCTCCAAGCCTATATAAGGAGGCCTCCTCATGGTGAAAGGAAGAAGTTTTAGAGATACCAAACCTATGATCTCATGAGAAGTGGTATTGTGGGGACATTGAAGGCATCAAACTTATGATATCATAAGGGAGATAATTAGTGAAGCATAGTCATTTTTTTTGTGGATCATTTGAGCAAGGGGCTGGACAAGGAGAGCTTGGTGAGGTTGTTGCATCTACATAAAAGTTTTGTAAGTATCTCTATTAAGTTCTCATTAATACATGTGCTTGGCCTATTTCCTTCAAGATTGTTTATGCCTACATGAACTTGTCTTTAATGGATAGATCTAGTTTCAGATTAATCATAGTAGAATAGGAAGAATGATTGGTCTTTGATTGGATTGCAGGACCTGTTGAAGAGATTGTGGATTAGAGCTCAACTTGGAACTGGGAGAGGACAAACATCGTAAAAAGATACATCTTCTTCCTCTTCTCTGAAGATTATTTTAGCTAGGTTTAAAGGGATGTCAATGAACAAAGTTAGCACCTTTTTGTCTTGATCTTAGAGATTTAGGAAGCAAGAGGGAATCCACCTATCCATAGGGGGGTTTTCCTATAACACCAGTCCAAGCTGTAGGAAAAGAAAGGTAAGTGGGAAGCCGAAGAATGATAGTCGAAAGTGGTATGATTTTCACAAAATTCTCTGGCACAACATTGATGAATGTCTCTCAAAGCAGTCATTGTTGGCCAAGATTAAAGAAAATTAGTCATACCATAACTCAAAATATAATTCAAAATGGGGAAAGAGGATCATCGATGCAAAACCCAATGCTACCATCAAAATCACAAAGATCCAACTAGACGAGTAAGAGGAGCTTGAGGAGGGGAAGTGCTTCTTGCATTTATAGGTCTAGGTGAAGGGGACCCCACTACATTTCATTATGGACAGTGGGAGCCAGAAGAACCTGAAATTGAACAAGCTCATCAATATATTGAAGCTACCAATGATGCCACACCTACAACCATACACCATTTATTGGTTGAGCCAGGTACGAGACCTTCATGTCATCCAATAATGTCGCATGTACTACGACATCAATCCTTTCAAATATTTGGTACTATGTGATGTTACCCCATATGAAGTCAGTGATTTACTTTAGTACAACCATATATGTGGAAACACCACGTTGTTTATGAGTCTCATCCTCATAGTGTCATTGTTACTCTGGGGGGTCAAATCTATAGGATACCATAGGTAGTTATAACTACTACCATTTCATTGATCTCAGTAAAACAATGTAGCAAATTAATCTTAGACCACAAATTTTTCCCTCTTCATGATCCAGTCCGAAGGTGAACATAAGATCACCGCGACCACCACAGCCTTATCCCAATACCTTTATATACAAAAAATTAAAGTTGATAATATTGTAGAGGAGAAAAGAGATATTTGTTTCAACTACTAGGGTTCCTTTTCACTACCAAGTCAAGTATTCCATTGAATTTGTTCCTGGTGCTCCCTTACCCAATGGTCTAAGCTATATATGCTCCCTTCTAGAGAATGTATTCTTCCATTTTTTCAACATAACTATAATTTATCCCTTCATAGCTATATCGTCCATGACCCTTTTTAGTTGTGCTTTGGGTTCCATCCATTATCCCCCATTGATATAGATCTTCTTGATGCATATTCACTAATAGATTCCTCCCACACTCATACCAAGGAAGATCATGCAACTATATTTTTTGAGTGGATACAACACCTCCAACAATAGGTTCATGAAAACCTTCAATAGGTTAATGCCAAGTAAAAGAAGGAATTCTAATTAAGGAAAGTGGCTCACCAAGATTCATATTCAACAAAAGTTTCCACATATCCTAAGGGAACTTGATGCAATGGGAACCATTTATTCCTAAGGGAACTTGATTCAATGGGGACCATTTATTCCAAAGTGGGGATGGTTGTGTTGGACACAACTACCACACTTAGAGGGGGGGTGAATGAGTGCGGGGCTCTTTTTCCCAAAATTTCCCTCTTACACAAAACTCATTAGTTAACATTCAACATTTTACTCATTACTCATTGTTTTCATTTATAACCAGTTAGATGTTAACACAAATCAACAACATATATCAGCAATATATCATCAACAAAACATCTCCACAAGGAACACAAGGAACACAAGATGTATGTACAATTTTTCTTTTTATTATGGACTTCAATCCAGGGGTTTTTCAACAACAACTGAATAGAGTACAACTTTATAAGAGAACAATCTCTATATGTAAGACTCATCTTACATTCTTAGCACCAACTATGATGAGACAACAATCCTCAAAAAATATCAATCTATACCATAAACAAGTGCATCAACCATGCACCAACCTATGCCAAATAACATGTAATCAACATGTAACAAGAAAAAGTGCATCCAACCATGTACTAAGTATATACCAATAATGTGTCAACTAATCATAAATAATGACTCATCAATACATACCAACATCATCAACTATACACATCATGTATGTGCCAACTCATCAACTGCTTGTCTCAACCATGACTAGTTTTGGATTAGTCAACAACGCTAACTTGAAATAATAATAACTTTGTACCTGTAATGAATAAAGATATGAAACTGATACACAATGTTTCTCAGTGTGTTTTATACAATTCCTCCAGTTTTCACTACTTGGAACCTCTCAGAAAAGGAGTTATAGCTAAAATCGTATACCTTGCTGAATTCTAGATTATTCTAGAGAGCGACCTTGTAGAGCATGCCCTGCACATAATATTTGTTGAATCGATATTAAAATGTTACAAAGAATACTATAGACTCTAATATAACCAACACAATTGGTCGCATGGAATTTTCATATTTTATGAAGAAGTTACGGCGTTTTTACTCGAAACACATGTTTTAGACTAGTTTTAGGACTAGCAACAAACCCTATTTTCCACGGAGTGTATCTCCAAAAATAAAACGACCCACAAGCTTAATTTGTTATCACATATACTTGGATATGTTTCATCAATGGAATATCAATCTCATGGTTTGATTCATTATATAAAAAACATTATTACTAAAATGGTGAGATGACCTATAAATAACATACCTTAGAAAACATCACGAAAATAATTTATCCTCCTTGGAATTCCGACCCTCTTTTCTTCACCTTCCCTCTGAAATTCATCTTATATATTCTTTTTTTACCTCATTCACCTATATATATTCAATATTCTAAAGTTTTCCACACCAAAAATTTTCAAGAAGCTCTCACAAGAAGCTCTCCACAAATACTCCAAAAGATATTCTCACAAGAAGCTCTCCATTGATCCACAAAAAGGATGATCTACAAGAGACCATTGCTATCTTATTTATACTTTCATAATCTAGGTCACTTAACCCATTTATAGGTCACTTAAACTATTTTCCTTATTTTAGGGTTAACCACTTTCCATAAATAGAAAGTTCTCCAATACTTTATCATTTAAATATTCCTTCTTGATTTTGTCACCTTACTTTATGATTTCTTGATTTTTTCACTTCTCTTTATTATTTAAATAATCCACCTTGAATTTGTCACTTTACTTTATCATCTAAATAATATTAACCCATTTCTATGTCACTTAACCTATTGTCCTTATTTTAGGGTTAACCACTTTCCATAAATAGAAAGTTCTCCGATACTTTATAATTTAAATATTCCTTCTTGACTTTGTCACCTTACTTTATCATTTCTTGATTTTGTCACTTCTTTTTATTATTTATATAATCCACCTTGACTTTGTCACTTTAATTTATCATTTAAATAATGATTTCTTCTTTTAGGTCACTTTGACTTCTTTGACCTGGAGGGCTTCAAGCCTTCATGTGGGAGTCCTTCAGCTTCGTAAGGCCATAACTCTCAAACCATGAGGTGTTATGTGACATTCCACACACCACCAGAAATTCCATGACAAGCACTATCCATCTAGGATAGTTTCACCAACAATTTCCTTGTTCTTCATCTCATTATTCCACATACAAAAATGGGTCCTCCAACCATTCTTCTAGGATAACTCAATCCACAAAGAGTCTTCCCATGAGGGCTTTTTCCATAATTGGACCACTTTGGAGTTCATCTATTTGTGCACCTTATCAATCATGATAAGAAAATAATGAGAGCATGGGTCCTCCAACCATTCTTCTAGGATAACTCAATCCGCAAAGCATCTTCCCGTGAGGGCTTTCACCATAAGGGGACCACTTTGGAGTTCATCCATTTGTGCACCTTATCAATCATGATAAGACAATAATGAGTCGTCTATACATTTTTCCAAGAATGCATCATATACCATTGAAACCACATCGATCCATCTTCATCATGTATCAATGACAACTCATTGATCCATATTCATCATATCAATGACAACTCATTGATCCATCTTCATATATGCATTCTCATCAAAGATATTACATTAATCATCAATCAATCAATCCTTTTGCATCAATAAATCAATTTACATCAATCAATGACATCAACCAATCAAACCATTCGCATCAATGACAACATGATCCAACAATATCCCCCTTTGGCATTGATGGCAATACCAATATTGATGTCAACACCAATTACCAATTATTGATGTCAACATGTAGATAAGGCATGCTCTACATCAATAGTCAATGTGACTATCTCT
>ML776847.1:1088430-1113118 GCA_009831015.1 Picea engelmannii | reverse complement strand
CATCTATGAGTGTACCATCATGCATCATCACTTGCACCAAGCAAGTATATCAACCATGCATCAACAAGCTATGACTCCCCAATGATGTACAACATGACTATCAACTCAACTCACCAACTACATGTCTCAATATGTAGCCCAACAACATGCAAAATGCATGCACCATGATATCCAACATATGCTTCCAATAATACATCATAAGATACATCAATGAAACTCAAATATGTACCAGCTATGTGCCCCAATAAATCAACATCAATCCATACTCATGGGTTAGTGAAATGCACCCAAGATTTATTTCACATTGTCACCTTACATGATCTAACATAGAACCATGAAAACCTACAACAAACAGTGTCAGAACCTACAATAAACAATGTTAGACTCTGCAACACTGAGTTATACCAACATATCAAGCTGCAATCCATGTGCATTGCCTTTTTTTTTCCAAGGCTTTACCACATATACGCAGTCTGTTGCACAACAACTCATGTATGTACACTATCTATTCAAGGTCAGCCTGCATATGTATGCGACTAATACCACTGTCACCCGTGTATGCCTCTGTCGATAACACACTTGAAATCCCTTTCAGTCTTTCATTCTGATATGGATGCTCTGTCTTCTTCACCCACTTCTGTAGATGTCTCTGCTCAGAAATTGAGCTCTGAGCATCCATATTTTCAAAGATGTCTCCCTTTCTTACTTCATTCCTTCTTCTAGCCATGCTATGTGAAGTCCTCATCACAAAAAAATTTCTTGTGTTCCAACACCCCCGGGATTTGTGGCCAAATCCACTACAGCGATATCATCTCATGGTGTTACAGTGAACAACAATGTGTCCTACTTGATCACATCTCCAACACCTCATGGTGTTACAATAAACAACAATGTGTCCTACTTGATCACATCTCCAACACCTCATGGTGTTATAAAATCTTCCATTATATTTCCTTTCATAAGATCTACATTCAAAAGATTTGTGACCATATCCATTACATGAATAACAATGCCCATGAAAAATAGTTTCATACCTTTGCTTTGGTGTCCCAAGAATAACTTCTTGATGTCTTCCTTGCTTTGTTCTTTTGAAATTTTCTTTGCCTTGCGTAGATGGCTGTTTTGCAACATTGTCTTCCTTCTTTGATGGAATTACCTCACGCTCTTTTGAGGTGCTTGTTTCATCATGTGTAGCTTCTTCTTTGTATACAAGACCTGATTTATTAAGTGGTGATCTTTGACTTTCCAAGATCTTATCCAAGATTCGTGAGCTATTCAAGAATTTGTTTGACTTTTCTACCTTCTTTCTAAGGTCAATAATTTCAGCTTCTAACTTACAACACGACTCTTCTTTTTCATTTATTTGATTCTTCAATAGTTCCTCTATTCTTTTTGTTGGATCATGTTGTCATTGATTCCATGGTTTTGTAATTGATTCCAATGGTTTTATTGATTGAAGTCAAGTAATGGTTTGATTGATTGATGTCAAGTGATTGATTGATGATTGATATGTATTGTCCTTGATGAGAATGCATAGTTGAATATGGATCGATGTGGTTTCATTGGTACATTATGCATTGTTGGAAAAATGGATAGATGACTCATTATTGTCTTATCATGATTGATAAGGTGCACAAATGGATGAAATCCAAAGTGGTCCCCTTATGGTGAAATCCCTCATAAGAGGATGCTTTGTAGATTGAGTTATCCTAGAAGAATGGGTGGAGGACCCATGCTTGTATGTGGAATAATGAGATGAAGATCAATGAATTTGTTGGTAAAACTATACTAGATGGATAGTGCTTGTCATTCCATTTCTGGTGGTATGTGGAATGTCACATAACTCCTCACGGTTTGAGATTTATGGCCCTACGAAGTTGAAGCACCCCCATGTGTTGGCTTGAATCCCCAAATGGTCAAAGAAGTCAAAGTTCCCTAAAAGAAGAAATAATTATTTAAATGATAAATTAAAGTGGCAAAGTCAAGATGGATTATTTAAATAATAAAGAAAAGTGACAAAATCAAGAAAGATTATTTAAATTATAAAGTATTGGAGAAATTTCTATTTATGGAAAGTGCTTGACCCTAAAATAAGGAAAATAGGTTAAGTAACCTAAAAATGGGTTACCTGACCTAAAATGGGTTAAGTGACCTAAAGGATGAAAGGATAAATAATATATCAATGGTCTCTTGTAGATTATCCTTTTGGTGGATCAATTGAGAGCTTCTTGTGATATTATCTTGTGGAGTATTGATGGAGAGCTTCTTGTGAGAGAATATTTGGTATGGATCTCTTGAGCATGATTGAAAATATATTCTGAGAAAGAGAGCTTGAGGAGGATCTCATGGACGCATCAAAGTTTTGGCAATGTCAGAGATCTTGATGAAAAAATTCTCGGAACTTTAGAAACCCTAGTTTTTTATGCATACACGGGATGTATGTGTATAGGGTGCATATAAATTAAGGTATATGAGAGATGGTTGTGTATAGGGTGAGTATGTACGTGGGTTGTATGAGGAAAGGGAGCATATAGTGGATAGAATGGTGAAGACTTGTGTTTGAGCTGGTGCCAAGCTCTTGGATGATGAGGCAGGTTCCATATCTGCAGTCTATGGCCTCAGATCTATCACTGAGACACTGGTATGGTTACATTATTGTCTTGATGGATACTATTGTTTGATGTGTTGTGAATTCTTAGGGCATTCTCGGTATGGCTTCTATGATGTGGTTCAGTTTGGTTGATTTGGTTGATGGATTGAGCAGTACTCTTGTGACTCAGTAGTGACATGATTTCTATGGTATAGTTGTTGTTTATACATGATTGAGATAACATTCATATTGATTTTTTGTGGAGCATGAAAAATCTATTGGAGAGCTTGAATGTGTTGTGACTGACTAGTGGTCAGATTGGACAGTCAGACACAGAAGAGAATGTTACATTGTTTGGAGATGATGTGAGTTTATCTTGAAGGACAAACCCTACCAACTCAGAAGGTATACGCAGGTTTTTGTATACACTATCCGTGTGCATATGCGGGTTGTAGTGAGCCAGGGGGCGTGCACACGTTGGCTGCACTACTGACATGTCACGTACCTGTTTACAAATTGATATCTATTGAGTATTGTTGCCTCATATCAGTTGGTGCTGAGGGTGTAAGTTGAGTCTTACATTATAGAGTTGGTGCTCTTGTAGAGTTGTACTCTATTCAATTGTTGATGATAAACCCCAGATTGTTGTCCATAATAAAAAGAAAAATTCTACATACATCTTTTGTTCTTTGCATTCCTTGTGGTGATGACTTGTTGATGATATATTGCTGATACAAGTTCTCATTTAAATGGTTGTAAATGACAGCAATGGGTAATGAATAAATGTTGAATGTTAACTAAGAAATTTATGTGTAAGAGGAAAGGTTTGGGAAAAAGAGCCCCACACTCATTCACCCCCCCTCTAAGTGTGGTAGGTGTGTCCAACACTTTTGGCTTCCTCAATTTGGGTCTTGAGATGGACAATGGTTTCAAAACTTTTGCTAATCTCATAATCTACATTTATATCTTCTTTTCCATTCTTTAGTCTTGTAATATCTTCTTCCTTTTCTTTTAATTAAGTCTTATTGCTCTCTTCTTGTTCCTTGAGCATTTCCTTTAATTTCAATATGTGCCTTAGACTCCTAAGAAACTTCTTAGTGTTATCTGAAGGATAGTTATAGTCTATATAGTAATGATCACTTCTATATCTATATAAACCCTCTTTAACTTCCTTTTGAAGGTTTAATAGATTTTCTTCTATTCTTTTCATGGGATAATTACCATCAAACTTTACACAAACTATTTCTAGATCTTCTTCTTCACTTGTAGAGAAAAATCCATCATCATCATTGAAATCAAGGGTTTTTGAGGGTTCTTTACCTTCATTTGAAATATCTTCACGATCTTCCTTTTTTCCAACATCAAGACATAATTATTTGCCTTCATTTGAAATGTCTTCAAGATCTTCCTTTGTGCTATCCTCACTTGATTATTTATATTCACCTGAAATTTTTTCAAGATCACATTTAGAAATAATACAATCAAGGGGTTTTGGAGATTCTTTACCTTTAATGATCTTGATGGAGTGATCTTCAATATCTTCCTTCTCCTTCTTTCTTTGATATGTCTCGTCTAGGTTTAGCCATAGATCCTTGGCGGAACTGCATTGTCCCATTCTCTCTTTGATAGGGCTTGAGAGTCCACTAAGAATGGTCTTGAGATCCAATGCATCATTCTTCTTTCCTTCCCTTTGAGCTGCAAAATTTGACTTGTTCTTCAACGAAACTGATCCAGCAATGGTTACCTTCCAAATATTTGCTCCCATTGTCTTCAAATACACTCTCATCTCTATTATCCAAGTAGAATATTTTTCCTCATCAAGGATTGGTATTTCATCATCCATTTATGTGTCTATGGATATCCTTCAATCTTATTGAGGCTTGTAGTGAAGGCCCACTCTGATACCAATTGTTGGACCACTTAACCCATTGTCACTTAACCTATTTTCCTTATTTTAGGGTTAACCACTTTCCATAAATAAAAAGTTCTCCAATACTTTATCATTTAAATATTCCTTCTTGATTTTGTCACCTTACTTTATCATTTCTTGATTTTTTCACTTCTCTTTATTATTTAAATAATCCACCTTGACTTTGTCACTTTACTTTATCATTTAAATAATATTAACCCATTTCTAGGTCACTCAACCTATTTTCCTTATTTTAGGGTTAACCACTTTCCATAAATAGAAAGTTCTCCAATACTTTATCATTTAAATATTCCTTCTTGATTTTCTCACCTTACTTTATCATTTCTTGATTTTGTCACTTCTCTTTATTATTTAAATAATCCACCTTGACTTTGTCAGTTTACTTTATCATTTAAATAATGATTTCTTCTTTTAGGTCACTTTGAGTTCTTTGACCTTGGGGGCTTCAAAACTTCATGTGGGGGTCCTTTAGCTTCGTAAGGCCATAACTATCAAAACATGAGAATTTATGTGACATTACACATACCACCAGAAATGGCATGAAAATCACTATCCATCATCTTCATCTTCATCTCATTATTCCACATACAAGAATGGGTCCTCCAACCATTCTTATAAGATAAATCAATCCTAATCAATATGGATGTTGGTGGCCTCCCACCTATTCCAACTGGTTCATTTTAGCAATTTTCTAGTTTGGTAGTTTTTTTTCCTAGTTTTCGGGTCCCTGACTTGCAGGGCCGTTTTGAGGCCCTAAACAACGTTTTTAGAGATCGCCACAGTTGAAAATGCCCTTTTCCAACACTGGACCTGCAACATCCCTTTGATATTGAGACATATGCTTCAGACTATGTTGTGGGCATCGTTCTCACTCAACATGGCCACCCCGTGGTGTATCATAGTGAGACACTATTAGATGTTGTCCGTAATTACCCTACTTATGACAAAGAAATGTACTCCATTATGCAATCTTGTCGCCAATGGAGACATTACATTCTAGAGAAGGAGATAGTCATCCACACTGATCACAAGCCACTACAGTTCATGAAGACCCAAGGAAAATTGTAGAATGAATGGCATCAGAAGTGGTCCACATACTTACAACAGTTCCACCTCAACATCAAGTATAAAACAGGAAGTACCAACCGAGTTTTCGATTTCCTCAGCCGACCTCCAGTCACGATACTCACCACGGTGCTAGACTCTTGCAGCCATGAGACCTCTAGATGGCCCCACCTCTATGAGATATACCCTGAATTCTCCACCACCTACCAAATGTTTGGAGAAAACTCAGTGGTCGTTGATTTCCATCTTCAAGATGGGTTGTTGTGTCGTCTAGGCCATCTTTGCATTCCATCAAGGGAGTGAGTGAAGATGATCTAGGAAGATCACTACAGTCAGGTGGAAGGACACTTTGGCATCAAAAAGATAGTGGCAGTGCTACAAAATAATTTCTACGAGATGAAACTTCGACAGGATGTCGACAAGTATATCAGGTCCTACATCGCCTGCACTATTGCCAAACTGACCACTAAGAAACAGGGCCTGTACACCCCTCTTCCTACTCCTGACAAGCCATGGGAATCCATCTCCATGGACTACATGTCAGGCCTCTTGTCCACCAAGAGAGGAAATGATTGTGGTTTTGTGGTTGTTGATCGCTTTTCCAAGATGGCGATTATGGCCGCCTGGAAGAAGAACATCACTGCAAAGGCCATTCCCAAGCTCTTCTTTGAACGCGTCTGGGTACACTTTGGGATCCCAAAAACCGTTTTCTCAGATTGGGATAGTTGGTTCCTCAACACATTCTAGTCGAGCTTTTTGTCACTGCTGGATACTAAGATCACCAAATCCACTGCCTTCCACCCCTAGACAGATGGCCAAACTGAGGTCGTCAATCGGATGATCGTACATATCCTGCGCATGTATAATTCCAAGAACCCCTGCACATGGGATGAGAGTCTTCGCTATGTCGAGCATAGCTACAACTGATCCCTGCATAGCTCAACTGGCCACAACACCTTTCAGGTGGGTTTGGGATTCCAACCATTGCACCCCATGGATGTTGCACTACACCTGGAAAACACCTAGGCCGACTCATACCCTGCTCCACCAAAATATGACAAAGCCACCTGGTTCATTGAGAGGATCCATCACATCCGACAATAGGTTCAAGATATTTTATAAAAGTTCAATGCCAAGTACAAGAAGTGCCATGATCAACACCGGGATCCACATAAGTTTCAGGTGGGCGACAAAGTTTGGTTGCACTTGCAGAAAGAACACCTTACAGGGCCCCATCGGAAGCTTCGACCACTTTGGTATGGGATATACACCATCACCAAGGCTATGGGTGACAATTCTTTTGCACTCAACATTCCCCCTTTCCTTGGCCTGCACCTAGTCTTCAACATGGCTCTCCTTCGACCATATTTCCCACCATTATTGGACACCTCAGAGATAACAGAGCAGTTGAAACCAACAGAACTCAACCCTGACTACATGAAATAGGAATTCAGTGATTAGATTATGGACACACAAATCAAGGGCACCTGACAACAAAGGATCCAACTTTATTGAGTTGTTAAAGCAGGGCAGCTCCTACACCAAGGCAAGTGGCTCACCCAGGGACAAATTCAACAGAAATTTCCTCATCTGATGTGGGAACTCAACACAATGGAGAAAATTGCCTCCTAAGGTGGGAGGATTGATCCATATGGATGTCGTTGGCCTCCCACCTATTCCAATTGGTTCATTTTGGCAGTTTTCTAGTTTGGCAGTTTTTTTTCCTAGTTTTCTTTTTCTAGTTTTTAGAGATCGCCACAGTCGAAAATTCCCTTTACTTGATCGGACCAAAATGTGTATTAATCGGATAGACCTTTCCAATGGTCTATTTTTCTCCTAAAATGGAGATCGTATGCACAATCTATGACCCTGGGAAGTTGACTGACTAACTTACCCAAACGGGGCTCACGTGACTTTTTGCGCTTCATCTCCTAGGGTTAGGTTTTTGGATGTCTAGGGTTTTTGACATTCCTGTTTACTGTAAAAATACATTCAGAGCCTCATTATAATCAAATTCTTATGAATGAGAACAACTTTCACATCTCTTCTCAGAGATAAGCTTCCACCATTCCAGCAAGCTTATTTTCCGCTGCATTTTACAGTTTCAGCTTATTTCCTTATGTAATACAAAACCAGTTTTACTGTATCTCTATTATTCTGTGTTAAGCATCTTTTAATAATCTGTATTCATTTCATTCTTCTCATAAAATCTAGATCAGTGGTATTAGAGCAGTCTTCTCCTTGTTGTCTTAGTGCATGTCCCCAACGAGGTTAGGGTACAAAGAATTGGGTCTCGAGCTTGTTTCTCTTGAGGACAAAAGCTCTCGCACGCCCAAACGACCTCTCATGGAAGGAGAAAATAAATATGGTGGGATAGGAGATCCTTTCAAGATGTTTCTTGAGGAATCCCTCACATAATAGAGGAACGATATGATGGATAGTTTCGCACAAATCCTTCGGAGACTACCAACAAGCGACGCATCTTCCTCGAGCGAAGGTGCCACCCACTTCTAGGTACAAATCAACTTCAATATTCCTATATTTGAAGGTCAGATAGACACGGATGTTGTAGACAAGTGGTTGAATATACTAGAAGGGTATTTTTTTGTCCATAACTTTTCAAATAGTTAAAAAAATAGTTTTGCGCTCCTCAAAGCCGTTCCCCATGTCAAAGATTGGTGGGAAACTTTCTGTGAGCAAAAGGAAATAGAGGAACCCTCATTATTTATAGTCACGACCACCTGGGAATCCTTCAGGAATTCTATTAAGGAATAGTACTACCCTGTTGGAAGCTATGACGACTTGTATACCAAATGGACCACACAGTGGCAAGAAAGAGATCAAGTGCTACCAGATTTCACAAGTATCTTCCATACCCTGGGCACCAAGATGGGTATCAAAGATTCAAAATGACATCTGGTGCTCAAGTATTGCGGTGCTCTTCATAGATACATCCAAACTGAAATGGAATTTATGGACATCTCGTCCTTGGGCACAGCCTATCGATATGCCATCAAAATCTAGCAGAAGTTCAAACAAAAGATGCGACAATTTGGGCCTAGGAACCCCTCACAGCAAAAACCAGGAAAGGGTAGCCCCAACCTACAAAACAAAGGACATAGAAAACATGGACAGTATCAGGACAACCATTCCAAGCCACAATAAAAGAAGAACACTAGAAAGACAAATAAGGATACCGGGTAGCTGTGTGACTTCCATAAGAGCCCTTGGCATAACACTGTTGATTGTCGCTCAAACTAATCGTTGGTGGCCGAAGTGAAAGCCTCTGAAGAATATGCAGGTTCTGACTCTGATTCAGAACGAGAAAAGAAAAGAAGGATCATTGAAATGGAGCCAAGTGCCACCGTTGCTACCACCAAGCTCCAGCCTAATGAACCAGATGAGCCAGAAGAAGACGAGCGCCCTTTCCATTTGCAGATGTGGGTAAAAGGAACCCCACTGCACTTCATCATTGATAGCGGTAGCCAAAAGAACCTCATCTCAGCGGAGGTTGTGAAGTAGTTGGACCTGCTGACAATGCCACACCCGCAACCCTACACCATTGGATGGCTCTTCCAAGAAAGCGATCTCTGCGTCAGCCAACAGTGTCGACTTGCGTACAACACCAAGCCCTTCAAAGATGAGGTATTGTGTGATGTTGCTCCTCTCGAAGTTTGTAATGTTCTTTTGGGCCAACCTTATTTATGGAAACGTCATGCTTATATGAGTCTATACCTCATAGTGTTATTATTACTTTGAACAAGAAATTGTACAGGATTCTCGAGGCAGTCCCTCCTAGTGCTATTTCCTTGATCTCTGCAAAGAAATGCAGGAAGGTCATCTCTCAGACCGGGAAAATTGTCTTCTTCATGATTCACTATCAGAGTAAGAGAAAGATCGCAGCCACATCCAGGGCCTCTGTGACTGATCTCTCAACACAATAGAAGAAAGTGGATAAGGTCGTGGAAGAATACTCAGATGTCTTCTCCTCTCCTACCGGGGTACCTCTACATTGCTAGGTCAAGCATCCCATTGATCTGACCCCAGTCCCACCACTACAAAATGGGCTAGTCTGCTGCTGCTCTCTATTAGAAAATGAGGAGATCAAGAGGCATATCTAAGAACTTCTCCATAAGGGGAACATCTGTCCCATCTCATCGCCTTATGGGAGCCCAATCGTACTAGTGCAGAAGAAAGACGGGACCTGGTGACTTGGCATTGATTACTGGGCCCTGAATAAAATCACAGTCCGAAACCGGTACCCGATTCCCCGAATTTACAACCTCCTTGATCAGCTCATGGGGGCCAAATACTTTAGTAAGATTGATCTAAATTATGGCTATCGATAGGTCCCAGTAGAACATACAGATGTATGGAAGACCGCCTTCAAGTCAAAAGAAGGTCTTTTTGAATGGTTGGTCATGCCCTTTGGTTTGACGAATGCTCCAATAACTTTTATGAGGATGATGGATGATATCCTGTGACCTTTCACCAATAATTTTGTAGTGGTTTATCTAGATTACATCCTCATCTACAACAAGACTTGGGCGGAACACTTGCAACATATTCAGCTGGTTCTGCACACCTTGCGACAACATAAACTATATGCAAACTTGGAAAAATGATCCTTCGGCATGGACAGGGTCCACTACTTAGGCTACATCATTGATCAATATGGTGTACATGTGGACCCAACCATGATCCAGGTCATCCATGACTATCCAGCCCCAACCACACTCTCCGAGCTTCGAAGCTTCTTGGGCCTCGCCAATTTCTATCGCTGGTTCATGTTGGGATTCTCTCATACCGCATGGGCCCTCAGCCAAGTAACCAGGGGTGGAGGTAAGGAAAAATTTGTGTGGGGATTGTCCCAACAACAAGCCTTCAATGAATTGAAGCAGTGCTTGTGCTCATCCCCGATACTTTCATTACTGGACCTGCAACATCCCTTTGAGATCGAGACAGATGCTTCAGACTATGCTGTGGGCATCGTTCTCACTCAACATGGCCACCCTGTGGCGTATCATAGTGAGAAACTATCAAATGTTTTCCATAATTACCCTATTTATGACAAAGAAATGTACTCCATTGTGCAAGCCTTCCGCCAGTGGAGACATTACATTCTTGGGAAGGAGACAGTCATCCAAACTGATCACAAGACACTACAGTTCGTGTAGACGCAAGGAAAATTACACAATGAATGCCATCAGAAGTGGTCCACATACTTACAACAGTTCCACCTCAACATCAAGTATAAAAAAGGAAGTACGAACGGAGTTTCTGATTGCCTCAACCGACCTCCAGTCATGACACTCACCATGGTTCTAGACTCTTGTGGCCATGAGACCTCTGGATGGCCCCACCTCTATGAGACAGACCCTGACTTCTCCACCACCTACCAAATGTTGGGAGAAAAATCAGTGGTCACTGATTTCCATCTTCAGGACGGGTTGTTGTGTCGTCTGGGCCATCTCTGCATTCCATCAAGCGAGCGCACGAAGTTGATCTAGGAATCTCACTACAATCGGGTGGTAGGACACTTTGGCGTCGAAAATATAGTGGCAGTGATGAAAAATAATTTCTACTGGACGAAACTTCGACAGGATGTCGGCAAGTATATCAGGTCCTGCACCACCTACGCTATTGCCAAACTGACCACTAAGAAACAGGGCCTGTACACCCCTCTTCCTACTCCTGACAAGTTGTGGGAATCCATATCCATGGACTACATGTTAGGCCTCTCGTCCACCAAGAGGGGCAATGACTGTGTTTTTGTGGTTGTTGATCACTTTTCCAAGATGGCTATTATGGATGCCTGCAGGAAGAACATCACTATAGAGGCCACTACCAAGCTCTTCTTTGAATGCGTCTGGGTACACTTTGGGATCCCAAAAACCATTGTCTCAGATCAGGACAGTCGGTTCCTCAGCACATTCTGGTCGAGCCTCTGGTCAGTGCTAGATACCAAGCTCACCAAATCCACTACCTTCCACCCCGAGATAGATGGCCAAACTGAGGTCGTCAATCGAATGATCGTACATATCCTGCACATGTACAATTCCAAGCACCCACGCACATGGGATGAGAGTCTTCCCTATGTCCAAGATAGCTACAACCAAGCCTTTCATAGATCAACTGGCCACAACCCCTTTCAGGTGGGGTTGGGATTCCAACCATTAGGCCCCATGGATGTTGCACTACCCCTGGCGAAAACCTCGATTGACTTGTCTCCTAGTCCAATGGAAGCTGACAAAGCCACCTGGTTCATTGAGAGGATCCATCACATCTGCCAATAGGTTCATAATATTTACAAAAGTCCAATGCCAAGTACAAGAAGTGCCATGATCAACACCGGGTGCCACATAAGTTTCAGGTGGGCGAAAAAGTTTGGTTTCACTTGTAGAAAGAACACCTTACAAGGCCCCATCAGAAGCTTTGCCCACTTTGGTATGGGCCATACACCATCACCAATGTTGTGGGTGACAATTCTTTTGCACTTAAGATTCCCCCTTTCCTTGGCCTGCACCCAGTCTTCAACGTGGCTCTACTTTGGCCATATTTCCCACCATTATTGGACACCTCAGATATAGCAGAGAAGTTGACACCAACATAAATCAACCCTGACTGCATGAAACAGGCATCCAATGAAAATATTGTGGACACATAGATCAAGGGCACCCGATAGCAAAGGATCCAGCTTTATCGTGTTGTCAAAGCAGGGTAGCTCCTTCACCAAGGCAAGTGGCTCACCTGAGGCCAAATTCAGCAAAAAGTTCCTCATATGATGGGGAAACTCAACACAATGGAGACCATTGCTTCCTAAGGGGGGAGGATTGATCCATATGGATGTCGGTGGCCTCCCACCTATTCCAACTGGTTCATTTTAGCAGTTTTCTTTCCTAGTTTTTAGAGATTGCCATAGTCGAAAATGCCCTTTACTAGATTAGACCAAAATGTGTAGTCCTCGGATAGACCTTTCCAACGGGATATTGTGCACCTAAAACGAAGATCGTATGCAAAATCTACAACCGCGGGAAGTTGACCGACTAACTTACCCAAACAGGGCCCACGTGACTTTTGGCACTCCATATCCTAGGGTTAGGTTTTTGGATGTCTAGGGTTTTTGACATTCCTGTTTATTGTAAAAAGGCCTTCAGTGCCTCATTGTAATCATCTTCTTGCGAATGAGCACAACTGTCACATCTCTTCTTAGAGGTAAGCTGCCACCATTCCAACAAGCTTGTTTTCCGCTGCATTTTACAGTTTCAACTTATTTCCTTATTGAATACAAAACCCGTTTTACCGTATCTCTGTTATTCTATGTTAAGAAACTTTTAATAATATGTATTCATTTCATTCTTCTCATAAAATATAGATCACTGGTATCAGAGCGGTCTTCTCCTTGTCGTCTTAGTGCATGTCCCCAACGAGGTGAGGGTACAAAGAATTGGGTCTCGAGCTTGTTTCTCTTGAGGACAAAAGCTCTCGCATGCCCAAACAACCTCTCATGGAAGGAGAAAATAAAGATGGCGGGATAGGAGATCCTTTCAAGATGTTTCTTGAGGAATCCCTCACACAATAGAGGAACGAGATGATGGATAGTTTAAGGCAAATCCTTTGGTGACTACCAACAAGCAATGCATCTTCCTCGAGCGGAGGTGTTTCCCCCTTGTAGGTACAAATCAACTTCGATATTCCTATATTTGAAGGTTAGATAGACGCGGATGTTGTAGACAAGTGGTTGAATCTACTAGAAGGGTATTTTTCTTTCCATAAATTTTCAAATAGTTAAAAAATTAGTTTTGCGCTCCTCAAAGCCGTTCCCGATGTCAAAGATTGGTGGGAAACTTTCTCTGAGCAAAAGGAAGCAGAGGAACCCTCATTATTTATAGTCACAACCACCTAGGAATCCTTGAGGGATGCTATTAAGGAACAGTACTACCCTGTCGGAAGCTATGACGACTTGTATACCAAATGGACCACACTGCGGCAAGAAAGAGACCAAGTGATGCCAGATTTCACAAATATCTTCCATACCCTGCGCACCAAGCTAGGTATCAAAGATTCAGAATGACATCTGGTGCTCAAGTACCGTGGTGATCTGCATAGATACATCCAAACCAAAATGGAATTTATGGACATCTTGTCCTTGGGCGCGGCCTATCGATATGCTGTTAAAATCGAGAAGAAGCTCAAACAAAAGATGCGACAATTTGGGCCTGGGAACCCCACGCAGCAAAAACCAGGAAAGGGAGGCCCCAACCTACAGAACAAAGGACATAGCAAATATGGATAGTATCAGGACAACCAATCCAAGCCGCAAGAAAAGAAGGACACTGAAAAGACAAAGAAGGATACCGAGAAGTGGTGTGACTTCCATAAGAGCCCTTGGCATAACACTACTGATTGTTGCTCAAAGCAGTCGCCAGTGGCCGAAGTGAAAGCCTCTGAATCAGATGTGGGTTCTGACCCTTATTCAGAACCAAAAAAGGAAAGAAGGATCATTGACATGGATCCCAGTGCCACCGTTTCTACCACCAAGCTTGAGCCTAATGAGCCAGACGAGCCAAAATAAGGCGAGCACCTTTTCCATTCGTACATGTGGGTAAAAGGCACCCTGTTGCACTTCATCGCTGATAGCGGTAGCCAGAATAACCTCATCTCAGTAGAGGTTGTCAAATGACTGGACCTATCAACAACACTGCATCCATATCCCTACACCATTGGATGGCTCCGCCAAGGAAGCGATCTCCGCATCAGCCAATAGTATCGACTATCGTACGACATCAAGCCCTTGAAAGACGAGGTATTTTGTGATGTTTCTCCTCTCGAAGTTTGTAATGTTCTTTTGGGCCAACCTTATTTATGGAAACGTCATGTTCTATATGAGTCTAGGCCTCATAGTATTATTATTACTTTGAACAAGAAATTGTACAGGATACCCGAGGTAGTCCCTCCTAGTGCTATTTCCTTGATCTCTGCCAAGCAATGCAGGAAGGTCATCTCTCAAATTGAGAAATTTGTCTTCTTCATGATTCACTCTCAGAGTAAGAGAAAGATCACAGCCACATCCAGGGCCTCTGCAACTGATCTCTCCACACAACAGAAGAAAGTGGATAAAGTCATGGAAGAATACTCAGATGTCTTCTCCTCTCCTACCAGGGTACCTCTGCACTGCTAGGTCAAGCATCCCATTGATCTGACCCCAGGCGCACCGCTACCCAATGGGCCAGTCTACCGCTGCTCTCTGTTAGAAAATGAGGAGATCAAGAGGTATATCCAAGAACTTCTCTGCAAGGGGCACATCCATCCCAGCTCATCGACTTGTGGGAGCCCAATCGTACTGGTGTAGAAGAAACATGGGACCTGACGACTTTGCATTGATTACTGGGCCCTAAATAAAATCACAGTGAGGAACCGGTACCCGATTCCCCGAATCAATGACCTCCTTAATCAGCTCATGGGGGCCAAATAATTCAGTAAGATTGATTTTAAGTATGGCTACCACCAAGTCCTAGTAGAACATACAAATGTATGGAAGACCGCCTTCAAGTCAAAAGAAGGTCTTTTTGAATGGTTGGTCATGCTCTTTGGTTTGAAAAATGCTCCAGCAACTTTTATGAGGATGATGGAAGATATCCTGCGACCTTTCACCAGTACGTTTGTAGTGGTTTATCTGGATGACATCCTCATCTACAACAAGACTTGGGCAGAACATTTGCAGCATATTCAACAAGTTCTGCACACCCTGCCGCAGCATAAACTATATGAAAACTTGGAAAAATGCTCCTTCGGCATGAACATGGTCCACTACTTAGGCTACATCGTTGATCAATATGGTGTGCATGTGGATCCATTCAAGATCTAGGTCATCCATGACTAGCCAACCCCAACCACACTCTCTGAGCTTCGAAGCTTCTTGGGCCTCGCCAATTTCTATCGCAGGTTTGTTTTGGGATTCTCTCATACCGCATGGGCCCTTAGCCAAGTAACTAAGGGTGGAGGTAAGGAAAAATTTGTGTGGGGCTTGTCCCAACAACAAGCCTTCGATGAATTGAAGTAGTGCTTCTGCTCATCCCCGGTACTTTCATTACTGAACCTGCAACATCCCTTTGAGATTGAGACATATGCTTCAGACTATGCTATGGGCGTCGTTCTCACTCAACATGGCCACCCTGTGGCATATCATAGTGAGACACTATCATATATTGTCCATAATTACCCTACTTACGACAAAGAAATGTACTCCATTAGGAAAGCCTTCCGCCAGTGGAGACATTACATTCTGGAGAAGGAGATAGTCATCCACACTAATCACAAACCACTATAGTTCATGTAGACCCAAGGCAAATTGTATAATGAACACCATTAGAAGTGGTCCACATACTTATAGTAGTTCCACCTCAACATCAAGTATAAAACAGGAAGTACCAACCAAGTTGTTGATTGCCTCAGCTGACCTTCAGTTGCGACACTCACCATGGTGCTAGAATCTTGCGTCCATGAGACTTATGGATGGCCCCACCTCTATGAGACAGACCCTGACTTCTCCACCACCTACTAAATGTTGGGAGAAAACTCAGTGATTGTTGATTTCCATATTCAAGATGGGATGTTGTGTCGTCTTGGCCATCTCTGCGTTCCATCAAGCGAGTGCATGAAGATGATATGGGAAGCTCACTACAGTCGGGTGGTAGGACACTTTGGCGTCGAAAAGATAGTGGCAGTGCTGCAAAAAAATTTCTACTGGCCGAAACTTCGACAAGATTTCGGCAAGTATATCAGGTCCTGCACCGCCTGTGCTATTGCCAAACCAACCACTAAGAAATAGGGCATGTACACCCCTCTTCCTACTCCTGACAAGCCGTGGGAATGCATGTCCATGGACTACATGTCAGGCCTCCCATCCACCAAGAGGGGCAATGCCTGTGTTTTTGTGGTTGTTGATCTCTTTTCCAAGATGGCGATTCTGGTCGCCTGCTAAAAGAACATCACTACAGAGGCCACTGCCAAGATCTTCTTTGAACATGTCTGGGTACACTTTGGGATCCCAAAAACCGTTGTCTCAGATTGGGATAGTTGATTCCTCAACACATTCTAGTCGAGCCTCTAGTCATTGCTGGATACCAAGCTCACCAAATCCATTGCCTTCCACCCCCGGACAGATGGCCAAACTGAGGTCGTCAATCGGATGATTATACATATCATGCACATGTACAATTCCAAGCACCCTCGCACATGGGACGAGAGTCTTCCATATGTCCAACATAGCTACAACCAAGCCTTGCATAGCTCAACTAGCCATAACCCCTTTCAGGTGGGCTTGGGATTTGAACCATTAGGCCCCATGGATGTTGGACTACCCCTGGAGAACACCTCGACCGACTCGTCTCCTACTCCACTGGAAGCTGACAAAGCCACCCGGTTCATTGAGAGGATCCATCACATCTACCAATAGGTTCAAGATATTTTACAGAAGTCCAATGCCATGTACAAGAAGTGCAATGATCAACATCGGGTGCAGAAATAATGCCTTACAGGGCCCCATCGAAAGCTTCACCCACTTTGGTATGGTCCATACACCATCACCAAGGTTGTGGGTGACAATGCTTTTGCGCTCAACATTCCCCCTTTCTTTGGCCTGGACCCAGTCTTCAACGTGGCTCTCCTTTGACCATATTTCCCACCATTATTGGACACCTCATAGATAGCAGAGTAGTTGACACCAAAATAATTCAACCCTGACTACATGAAACATGCATCCAGTAACCATATTGTGGACACACAGATCAAGGGCACCCGACAACAAAGTATCCAGCTTTATCGAGTTGTCAAAGCAGGGTAGCTCCTGCACAAAGGCAAGTGGCTCACCCGGGGCCAAATTCAGCAGAAATTTCCTCATCTGATGGGGGAAATCAATGCAATAGAGACCATTGCTTCCTAAGGGGGGAGGATTGATCCATATGGATTTCAGTTTCCTCCCACCTATTCCAACTGGTTCATTTTGGTAGTTTTCTTTCCTAGTTTTTAGAGATAGCCACAGTCGAAAATTCCCTTTACTAGATCAAACCAAAATTTTTAGTCCTCGGATAGACCTTTCCAATGGGCTATCGTGCGCCTAAAACATAGATCGTATGAAAAATCTACAACCTCGAGAAGTTGACCGACTAACTTACCCAAATGGGGCCCACGTGACTTTTGGCGCTTCATCTCCTAGCGTTAGGTTTTTGGATGTCTAGGGTTTTTTACATTCCTGTTTATTGTAAAAAGGCCTTTAGAGCCTCATTGTAATCATATTCTTGCGAATGAGCGCAACCATCACATCTCTTCTCAGAGATAAGCTGCCACCATTCTAGCAAGCTTGTTTTCCGCAGCATTTTACAGTTTCAGCTTATTTCTTTATTGAATAGAAAACCAATTTTACCGTATCTCTGTTATTATGTGTTAAGCATATTTTAATAATCTGTATTCATTTCGTTCTGCTCATAAAATATAGATAAAATCCGCAAAGCATCTTCCCGTGAGGGCTTTCACCATAAGGGTACCACTTTGGAGTTCATCAATTTGTGCACCTTATCAATCATGATAAGAAAATAATGAGAGCATGGGTCCTCCAACCATTCTTCTAGGATAAATCAATCTGCAAAGCGTCTTCCCATGAGGGATTTCACCATAAGGGGACCACTTTGGAGTTTATCCATTTGTGCACCTTATCAATCATTATAAGACAATAATGAGTTGTCTATACATTTTTCCAAGAATGCATCATATACCAATGAAACCACATTGATCCATCTTCATCATGTATCAATGAAAATTCATTGATCCATATTCATCATATCAATTACAACTCATTGATCCATATTCATCATATCAATTACAACTCATTGATCCATCTTCATCTATGCATTCTCATCAAGGACATTACATCAATCATCAATCAATCAATCATTTTGCATCAATCAATCACTTGACATCAATCAATGACATCAATCAATCAAACCATTGGCATCAATGACAACATGATCCAACAGGTTGATCCAGGTAGATATCGGTGGCCATCCACCTTTTCCATTGAATCAACATTTTTGAGCTTGTGGTTTTGATAAACCATGATATTCACCCTTTTGATGGGGAATGCAATGTAATTCCATATATATTTGTTAATTATATCCATCATGTAATAATTTCCTAGTGGTCTTATGTATATGCCTACAATGTTAATGCACTAGATCGCATCATAACTCCACAGTTAAGTGCAATTGGACTAGAGTAGTACTAGGATGGGTCACTTGTAGGGAAGTCTTGGGGTTTTACATGCCTATGGAATTTTGTAAACATTTACCAATTTATCCTACATGCATCATGTGAATTATTATCCTCTCACTCTCTCATATATTAACAAGGTGAAGAGGTCCTTTAAGAATGCAATGGAGTGTGATGTAATGCTTATTGTGAATGAGCATAACTGACATCTCTTTCTTTTCAGAGATAAGCTACCACCATTCTAACCAATTTGTGTTCTACAATACTTTTCTATTCATTAATAGAAGTTGTTTTTCACTGTGTTTTTGTGTTCTTTGCTATAGTTTTGTTTATATCTCATTTCATTCTCAATATACTCTAGATCAAGTTATTTGCATAAGTATTTTCATCATACTATATGCATGCATTTTTAAATTCGTATCAGAGTTGTATTATATCGATTTTGAAGTAACATGACTTAGCGTGGGAATTGGGTACATTACAATACCTTATCTAAAGGAACATTGTTATGTGATATGCAAGATCTTCACCTACATGTCACCTTGTGTGTGTGTGTGTGCATGCAACAAGGTAGATAATTTTTTCTAAACTTGACCTATTTCTATTCACCCACAACCATCTTTAGGTGTCTGTTTAAGAACCCTTACTACCCGTACCCCTATAACACATGAAAATTTTAGACGAAGCCTCTTCGATGTAATAAATATAAATTATTTCCACCTTTGGACTAAATATAATACTGTAACATGCCCAATACCCTATGTGCATTTTGAGGATGTGGGGTACTCTTTTAACATCCCAAATTCACATCAACTTCTTGTCTTTGATACCAAAATCGTTTATATGGACTAGGTATAGAATTCGTTAGTATAAGTAAATATACAATATCCTTTAAACACCAATTTAAGCCTAACAAATGCATATAGTTTTATAATAATTTCATCCATGTAAAGATAAATTAAAATTGTGACCACAAAACTACAAAAAAATGAAATAATACTATATATAATAGAAAGCACAATAACCTTGCATTTCATAATGCAACCAAGTATACATATATTTTTGGAAAAATAATCCATCAACCGGCTATAGAAGAATGTTGTTCCATTAAACCATAGGTTCTATACTATACTTAACCTCTCTACATCACAATCCACACCTAGGCTGAGGCTATGCATATACAAGGGTGAATTATTCTTATGGTTGGCCCTAACTCTCTTATAGCCTAGTTCCTAGGTTCATAGTCAATGTTTAGTCCTGCAACAATCCCAATCCACATCCCTCCTCCTCATCAACCCAAAAAACCCAAGGATTGGGATCCCCTTCTTTACTGAATAGTCCCTCAAGCTATTTCACTTCCCTAGAGGGATCCAATATATGTTATCTAGAGCATCCCACTACTTGGATTCTATGTATTATCAACTCAAGTGAATTTATCAATGAAAACAATTATCATTCATACAACCACAATTTTCACATAATTTGTGGTTGTGTCTTTCCATAATTCAATTATATTATGCTCATGGTAGTAATTCTCTTGATTTTCCCTCTCTTGATTTTCCCCAACCAAATTATAGTTCCCAAAGTAATTCAAAATCTAGATATTTCAAGCTTTTTATTAACTTGAATCACACCCAAAACAACATTCGAAATTCCTTGTCAAAACCTTCAACAAGATGATAGTTCACTTTCATGGAAAAATGTATAACTTAAGCTACATTTCATGAAGGGGTCACATATCCTTACGAATACCCACACACGTCCTTCATCCACTAACCCCCAAGCATTAATAAAATAATGATTAATTAATTCATAATCAATGGACATAATTAAGGTTGCAATGACTTTGGGTTAAGTCACATACTAAATTCTCCCCCCCTTGGCCAGATTAATCCCCCATGTATATTCCCTCTTGCAGAGTCATAGCCTCTATTTCCTTATCCTTACCTTCTACAGTCAATGATGTACTTTTTAATTATCATTCAATGTATAATATTATTTATTATGTCATAAAAAAAATTCGCATTCATAGTATACATATAAAATATTGAATTGAGGGTCCAAACTAAGGTATTACATTCCACTCCCATTATATTTTACATTGTCCTTAGTGCACATCTTCATTATGTATAGAAAAAATTAATTTACATCAATGTTTTTCAAAACAATGTGGATATGCATCCTACGTAGCTTCCTCCAAATATCACGTTTCTTCTTTAGTTTTTAGCTATATCTGCAATGTCATCCTCTTCTTTGGAAATTTTCATATTTTTTGTCTGTCTTGTACACAATGCACCTACATTAGCTTTCAACACCTTGATAACCTCCCAAAACTTAGTATATCAACATGTACCTATATTAATTATCAATTATCAATTATGCAATGATGATTGTCTCCATAGGAATTTTTATCCCACAATATAAGAACGTAGATTCATAACATAAAATAAGTATGAAACTTTAACCCAATAGTTATCTGTAGGTATACCCTTTAATTCAAAATGTCACCATGAGAAAAAATTCATCTCGTTATCCTTTCTAACACACTCTCCTTCATTCCATCCATTATGTCACATAAATGTATCATAGAAGTTTCATTTGAAGTTGCCTCTCCCTTTCCACACTCACCATTCTAGGCTCAGGCATCCCTTTATCTACTAAATACTACCTTGGGTGATCCATCTTGCTAAGGATTTCACATGTAATAAGAGTGCCAACTTGTAGTGTTAAGAAATATAATAAGATATAGGACAAGAAAATTGGCGGAAAAGGCCTCAAGCCATCTCTCGTATCTCTCATTGTATTCATTTCAATGATACAAATATATAATACATGAATGAAACCGCCTTAATTTCTCTAACATCTACACCTCATTGGGAGATAAAGTAGGAGGAGGCAAAATAGGATCTAGAAACACACTTAGGATAAAAAATATATCGCATAATGTGAATTATATAAAGGTGGTATACTAGGACTTTATGATTGAATATAAGTTGCAGGATAACATTCCCCCCTCAATAATAATTCAAAACAATAATACCAACAAATTAGTAAACACTAGTATCATTTCCAAGTTTTCATTTTGAAACTCATGAGTTGATCCCGAATGAAGAATTTCTTGAAAAACCACCAAATATAGATGTTGAAAACTCATAGAATTTGGAAAATCCCACTCTGAAAATATGTGAGCCAAAATTCCTGTAATTTTTCCACTAATAAGAACTCCAATATGATGAGAATGAACTAAGATAAGTGAATCAACTGCAAGTCTTAGACATCTCTAAAAATTCCAGACAAATCAATAAAATGCCAAGTTGCAATGCAAAAGGATCTAATTGTCATATGTTGGGTCAAATTACCATCTAGGTGAATAAAATGTCCACAATGTTGCTCTCAAAATCATCATCCCAATATTATATCCTATGTATGATTCAAATACAATAAATTGAACCATAATTCTACCAAAGTTTACCATTTACATATTGTTGATTCACATATGGCAATTTCTTTGTTTTCCAATTTGGCGATTTGTTAGTTTCCCATTTGGAGATTTTTTTTTTCCTATTTGGTGATTTATTTGATTTTGTTTTTTTTTCTCAAAACTTTAAGTCTAAAAATCATCATCAATTCCCCCCTTTGACACTGGTTGAAAGGAAAGACCATAAGTGGTTTTTGATTGACTATGGGACATCTTCAATATATTTATTCACTCCCCCATTAAGTTGCAAGAGAGTTTCATCATTGTACTTGCTCCTTTTACTCCATGTTTGTATTGTTTATGAAATCAAATATGTACCAATGTAGTATGGAAACTTGTTTTGAGTGTCAAAACTAGATGTAAAACATCATAATCATCCAAGAAAATATGCACCATCCACAACAACACAAAATGTCCTTAAACCCCCTTATTCAATTTCGGTGTGGTCTAGGACACAAGAGCCAAATAAATGATTTTATTATGAGATCATTTGTGTGGCTTAAATAGTGTACCCGAATACAATGAGAATCATGTCCCAAGCTTTCTCTTAATTTTCATACCAATTACACGCCTTCAAAATCCTTCAAAAAATTTTAAATTGGAGAAAACTTATTGTTTGGAAACAATACCCAATGACTTTTCCTTTGATGTGAATTTTGAGTTGTGACACACACACATGTGTGTGCACACATGGAAAGGAAATTGAATACAAAAAATGAATATGTAATTCCATTTCCCTGTGGAATAAAAAATCCACAAATGGAAATCCTCGTACCTCTTTTTCAGTGGAGTAGTGCATAGTGAGCTTCTCTCGAGATAACATTATTGAAGTCACCATCGCGACTACTAGAATTCACTATTGAATTTGCGATCATTTAGGGAACATTGTTCCAAAATAGTGAATTTGTAAAAATTAGCAAGTTTTTGCCTCATCCTTGCAATTTATTTCCCATTGTGCCAACTCATCGACGATCTCCACGTGAATGAAACATTGAATCATTTTCATGCACGAAAATACCACATAGATATGAAGGATCATATATGATATTTTTATACGATTTCTTGTTTCAATAGTCATTTATTTCTCAACAATCATATCCATAATATCCCTAGATCCAAGTCAATCTACATTGTTTTATTATCATTATCATAGTAGTCTAGCATCAAATACATGGATCTGAACAAATAGAATAACCACTACTACATATGGGATCAAACGTCGATAAAAACGTCCAACGATAAGGATAAATTCCATCATATAATTGCAAATTATGATATAATATTAAAAGTTTAATCGTTTTTTTTTTTTTTTTTTTTCTTGGCACCTTGATGAACGTCGTACTTCCTACGAACTTATATATTCTTTGATCTTTCGATGATAGTTCATCTATCTATTGATGAGCGTAGAGAATTCCAACTACCCATTTGAAAATAGTTTAATGGTCTCTGACTTGGTCAACTTTGACATAGTCAACGTTTGTCAGAAGATCAGCGACGATGAGTGTTTTGGACTATGTTGTTGTAGGTGCGATGGTTAAAAAATATTTTTGTGCTCATTGTTCGTTGCATGATTTTTTAGTCTTTTTTATATGTGCTAATTTCCTCAAATACAATTCTTGATCCACATAGCTCGGGTTTTTTACTTTGAAGGTTACAAATTTTTAATATTACTTTGTCTCTTTTTTAAATACCCATATTGGATCCCTAACCCTTAGAATCTATTTCATTTGGGGACACAAATTGTTCCCTAGGAAATAGGTATGAACATGTCTACTCAATTCCATTTAATTACTATACAATTTGTCTTGGTCTAGTTCTCTTTTGTTGTTTGATTTTATTGTTTTCTTATAGTCAAGCTTTGGAACTTATGTGGTAAAATTGTATGGTTTTGATTTGTTTATTAATTGTTTACTACTGTTATAAACCTTTAATAAATCTATTGCAAAAAATGGATTAATTATGTAGTACATATGGGGTCAATATAATTCGATGACATTCATACCATAAGAATATATTTGTATATCAATGTACTTATATTGCTTTAGTGAATTTTGTTGTAAATATAGGAAATCTCAATACCAACACCTAAAGAGAGTG
Organism: Picea engelmannii; assembly: GCA_009831015.1. NCBI lineage: Eukaryota > Viridiplantae > Streptophyta > Pinopsida > Pinales > Pinaceae > Picea > Picea engelmannii. The sequence goes on along the minus strand of ML776847.1, from coordinate 1,088,692 downwards.
AAAGGACGATTGCTAGGTTAAGGGTTTCATTGGAGGCATAGGTTGGTACTGATGGGAAATGTTATTTCCCTTGTTGTTGATTAAGGTTAGTTGTCATTGATGTCAACCCTTGAAGAAAGCCCCATAGCACAAAGGTTTAGGTAGTGGACCCAATATTGTTTGATGTAAATATGACTCATTATTGTTTTGTCATGGTTGATAAGAAGTAAATATGGATGAACTCCAAAGTGGTCCCCTTATGGTGAAAGCCCTCATGGGAAGA